>VHZZ01011130.1:5703-15837 GCA_009801015.1 Silene noctiflora | reverse complement strand
TATACTAATGTAAGGAAACATGATTTTCCTCTCTTTATTATTTTTATGTTTGCATGTAACTAGATTCTATGATCTAAATTAATTAGTTAATTAGAACTTATATTAAAGGAGTGTAATATAGGGGTTAATGAACCTACAATATCAACTACATCTTTAATCACATCAAATAGTCAATAATACTCCACCACGAACTCGTCACCTATAAACACGTATTATATAATTAATTCATTATTCGATATCGTATCCTCTTACGAATTATATTACTGATTACTGCTTAAATATTATTTATGTATTATACGATTTATATTAGTTATCGATGCGTAACACAAAACGAATAACAACAAACCAACTCTCTCCAAACCCGCATCAAACACGTGCCTCTTACACGGTCTATACACGACATCTACCACCAATCCCCACCACGGCTGGCCACCTTGCACTCCGGTGGTAACCACCAGCCCTAGGGGTCCCTGCCTAGCCAAACACCAAGCCAACACCACCGTCCTTAACATCTCTCACTCACGCTCCTCGACTCGACACACACAGCCGCCCTCGACAAAACCCCCTTGCAAGCCACCATAACAACCACCACACCACCACCGGCCATCACCCCCATCATCCTTGATGTACGGCGACTCAGTGGTGGGGTCCAACCATCCTCGACACCAACATAGCCACCACAAGATTCGTCTTAAGACGGTTGTACAATTCGCATACCCCGTCCCTTGTTTTCCTTTACTCCGGCCACCATACGCACCAACGACAACCGCTGGCCATCACGACTGTCCCCCTATGGTCGACTATCCACCCTACATCCAACCCAACTATCCCCGGGTCAAACCATCAAGGTTTCGGGTCTTAATTGTGTTCGAAAGCCCACGCACAAACACCTTGTTCTCCCGTCTGTTTCACGCTTCTCCGGCCACCTCCGTCGCCGTCGAGAGTCACCTCTCGGTCAGACTAAGGTCATGGCACACTAGGGTTTAAGTCACGATCAAAACACGGGTCTTATATGGTTCATACGTCAATTACGTCGATCTCTAATCTAGACATGTGAACGATCAATTAATTAATTAGAAACTACAAACCTTCTTACCTTCTTCCGATTATGCGAAGTTCTCTTATTGATAGGTCTCCTCTCAAACACGAAATTCCAGAATTATGATGATAAAGGTTAGGGTTAGGTCGATATCTTCCCTTTTATACTAATCCAAAACCATACAAGCCCATTATAAGAAACCCGATTACTAATTACGATATTATTACTAATTACCGTCTCCTTTACTAATTAGTATACATTATAATTAGTATTAATTATTATTAATTCCCGATCATTAGATCGTCTCATAATTAACTATTAACATCGTCTTATAATTAGTTATTATATCAAACCTTTTTATTAACATTTACGTTTATTATTCGTATAAGTTGTATTAAAATATGAGATATTATACCTACTGGCTCTAGCATCTCCTTGGACTAATTTAAGGGGCTTAATCTTCATTGAAAATCCATATCTTAGGTTAGATGAGTCTAATTAAAATTTAATCCTTTCCTTGTTATTCAAGAAACTTTAGATCTAGTTTGTAATTGAAGAATTCTTGGGTTTTGGATTGAGGAATTGACAACTTTTCATCATTAACCAAAGCTTTCTTCTAGTGTTCTTTCATTCCTTTGTTCATCTTAAGTTGGTATAATACTTTTACTCTTTGTTTAATCATTTACTTACTTCCTTTGTTAACTACTTCTTTATCATCATGTTTATGCTTACTAAGTTGATTGACACCCTCTTTTGCATGTTTACCATAATGATGTGTGAGTAGTCCCCTAGTTAGGGTTAGTGGGGGATTAAGGGAGTAACCATGGGTTAGATTTATGTATGATGAGTTCATATGAATGACTGTTTGTTATGTTCTTCAACTTATGCACATGCTATATTTGATGAAATGCTTGATTGACAACTTGTAACACCCCGATTATCCGGCCAAGATAATCGAAGCATTACCATCTTGGTTTCCCGAGGTAGTGATTTCAAAACTTCAATCAAAGAACATTTTATTCAAAATTAATGTTTATTGATTTACATAAAAGAAATATACAATATACAAATAATGAAATACAGCTCCACTAGGTCTAAATCATCTACCTAATAACTATATACTCGACTCTAAGTCCGTGGCGTGGCCAGAATCCCGATCATACTATATAAAAACCTGTAAATAAACTGCTCCCCATATGGTCGAAAATATCTTATGGATCGACACAGGCCACCTCGGAAATATAAGACCATTTACACATAGCCACACACGGTCAGTTTCAATAATACAATTAATCACGAAAGACAATAGACATAAAGATGAAATGCAATTATGAATGCAAAAACACAAGTCTTCAATCATCACCACTCCACAACCAACACATCGGTACCAGGGACACACCCACGTTATCCAAAACCCGGTGACGACACCGCAGCACCGCCCACCAAAACTGTCGGACCGTAGCCTATAAAAAGGTACTCTGGACACACCGGTTGTACCGGGCCCGAGAACGACTCGGATCCCCTGCCAGACAACGTGACTCAATCTCACGTGTCCCTCCCTAACTCAAGCCATTAATGTGCACATCCCTCTTGGAGTTGGAAGCTCCAAGAGGGGACCCAAGCGTGAGACAGTCTCTCAACCGCCTCACGTCTTCATAACGAATATCACCGCCACAACTCCACCAACGACCTCCAACATCCACCACAATCACATATATCACAACATACAACATAATATGCCAATTATACAACCATCTCATGGATTATGAATCTTAACATTCCAAACATACTTATATCGACAAGTTCTCATTTTCATGTTATAACATATTTCCACCCACAATATGAGATTAACCATCAATTATCCAATCATCATGATATGATACGATTATGCCAAAACAAGAGACTAATACACATTTCTACATACATTTTATAATACAACCCAACCATCATAATTATCCCCTTAATGATGCAATTAATCACTAAGCATGTTATAATGCGAATGTTTCATTCATGTGAGCCTAATTAAAACATCAACAAAAACACATACAACATTCATATTATTGAAACTGAGTAGGATCAACCTACCTTTTAGCATACTCCATAAGCTAGTCCAAGACAACAAGGATCCATCTCATAAAACTGTCTCATCCTACAATAATCATATAATAACTATCACAAATCATCATACACTATAATACAACACAAAACCCATTATTACTACCCATTAATTACCCATATACTAACAATAATTACTAATTAAGCAACCCAATTTAAAACCCCAAAAATTAGGGTTCATAAGACTAGAAAGAGGATAGATCTCAAAATACAAGGAGGATCGATTGGATAGCAAGGTGAGAAATCCCTTAGACAAAGCTTGAATCCCATGTAACAGTGTTTATGAGGGTTTTAGAGAGAAGGAAGAAGATTTGGAGAGATAAGGAAGAAGTTAGAATGAAATAGGAGAAAAGGGGGTTTGCGGGTTCTTAAAACCCGTCTGATCATCTCACTCGGTCGAGTAGCGAGTTCACTCGACCGAGTGACACATACTCGATCGAGTAATGAACACACTCGATCGAGTGAAATCCACTCGGTTGAGTGCTCAGACCACTCGGTCGAGTACCACGCAGTTCTCAACAATGACCAGTTTTCGTAAAACAGTCATATCTCACTCGTTTCTTGGTCATATTGGGCGTGTGATCTACCGTTGGAATCTTAAGAGAACAAGATATCACGTACAATTGGAATAATATCAATACCTTTTCTAGATCTAAAGTTATGACAGTTTTAAGATGACCCTTCTATAGGCGGACATTATAACAACTCAACTATGTCTAGTTTATAGTCATAAGTCACTTCCAAGTAGACAAGGGTCCCCTCACGCATCCCAAGAGTCATTTGTGGGTCCCAAAATATCCGGATATTACAATATTCCCCCCTTAAAATGAACTTCATCTCGGAATTTCGCTTCACTATCCCTTTTCCCAATCATTCCTCAATCTTCTCTCAAGTCTTATTATCAGTTCTCGTGTACTCTCTCGCCATTACCGTTGTCCCTTACTCTATCATAAAGTCCATAAAGATTCTTATTGTCATCATCACTCTTACTAACCACACATGTTTATCGTACTCATCCCAAAGTTCTTTGCTCGATTCTCACTACTTTCTCACATTCCGTACTTTCTATTTCCTAAATTTCCGAATTATTACGTCCACTCCCCCTAAAAGAGAACTTAGACTCGAAGTTTAACTAATAATCCTCATAAAGTGTTCTTATACGCTCATTACCAAATTCCCCAAATGTTCATGTTCAAGGTTTCACACTCTCTCTTACCTATTGCAAATCCATAATCAAACCACATATAGTCAAAATTCTATCGATATGATACCACACTACAAGCCTCCCAAAAAGGCGAAGTACAAGGTCAAACCCCGGATCCAATCTCTAATCCCATAATTTAGTCGTCCCTCAAGTCGGTTATATGCATACGTATCTATCGCGGGGTATAACTCGATTATTATTACATAACTATATCACGTCAAATCTCATACATTCATATGCATGCACATAAATCACGCATATTTGGACACCATTAAACAAATACGCAATGCAAAATTTCTCATTATATGACTCAACCATGTTCAACATTCCCATTTCCGAACATCATGCCACACATATACCGCGTCAAATACACCACATGATCACACATATGTTTTCCACATCCGTTCCCATCCATCTTCAACACTTCCATTTACACGGAAGACCACAACACCATCATGCAAATAACCACTACATGACACATTTGGTGACCGACAACTAACATGAATATCATTATCATCTTGATTTTGCAAAATAAAATCATGGCAATCAATGTGTGCCACACACAATCGTCACATCATTTTTGTCATGTACATGTCAACTAACAACTTTCAGTTAACATTCTTAAATAGTAAAAAGGCACATGATACGGTCAAGCATAGACAATTCACGGGGTCTCATCCATACGAGGTCAACATGTTTATCCGACAAAATTTAACTAATATAAACCGGGAAATAAGAGTAAAAACCCAATATTTGGTTGGATATTAACAAAATAAGGGCCACAGCAGGCCACTCGGTCGAATAGGGTGACCACTCGGTCGAGTGGGGTGGGCACTCGGCCGAGCCAACGACATTCGGTCGATTGAACGAGGCACTCGGCCGAGTGTCCCTGGCCGAACTGGATTGTTCCCAAAATCGTCTCAAACTCATCTACACCATTACACCAACATAAATGACTTCCAACGGTGACTAACATGCCGTCTACTAGACGAATCTAACACAATATCTTGGCTTGATGTCATTACAACACGACCAATACAAACATGATATTCCAACATTCGTTTCATAAGCATTTCTTTTTTCCCCTATAACAGGCGACGTCGCCAACAACTGCACCGTAGTGTGAAACATGATCATCACATTGACACAAATCACATTTTTATACAATCCCATAGACACGTACTTATATCACCTAAAACAATAACAACATCTTAGGGCCTTATGCATTATACATCACACTCTAAATCTCATAACTGGGATGACTAACTTGGTAGTACTAGATCCACAACTTTATGAATGCAATTATCATTAGAACTAAACTTATTTCAATTTCACAACAAATCCCTCTAAAACCTCAAATTCTCAACTATAGAACCAACATTCAACTAACAATTTCTATTCCATTTCACAAATAACACTCCTCAATACCGCCACCTCCGAAAAACCGACGTCGGTATAATATAACCATCAATTACCATATCATACGTGTACAATGACGCCCAAGTAGTTTCACCATTAATTTCTTACTACGACTTTTACTAAATATCTTTCACCGTTCAACCTAATTGATCACCTTAAGTTCCATCTAGTTACCATCTTTTCAATTCTCATCAATACTTAAACTCAATATACATATTCCCACAACTAGGAACAACCCAATTCATCACCTCATTATATCCTAAAGTGACTTAATTATTTTCTCGTTATTCCCCAACTCAAATCTCGATTATTTATCAAGTAAAATTCCCAAATCATACTCAATAACAACATCCCTCAACATGCAATCCATAAGTTCGAACCCATTAACAAATATTCAATCTTGATTACACATAACTCATCATTCATAACTTACCTTGTACCATCATCTTAGTCAACTCAAGATACCTTACGTAAGCTAAGCTCACTTTCTTGTACTCCTAATTTCCGACATAGATTATCCACAAAATCACATCAAAAATCCTCAGATCACGAAATAATCCAATCAATACACCAATAACCTTGGATCACAAATCAAGACTTCTCAAATTGCAAAATATCACTACTTACCATAAAAGATTCCTTCCTCAAAGTCAATAACCATATTACGTCCTCATATCTCTCAATTTTCATGTTCTATTTTGCCAACAAATACTCATACACCACTCATTTTCATTCACAATTCTTTATTCACAACGCCTACATCACCACTTTACCGAATCCAATCTAGTCATTAACAACCATTTCCACAAATCAGACCAATAACATCATTATTCATCAAATAACGTTTTCTCTTTCACAAAATCAAACACTTACCTACCTACACGGTTCAAATCCCCATAAAGTGAACAAACTTACCTCAATCCCAAACAAAACACATGTTCCACATTCATTATTCTCAAGACGCAACACTCACTTGTCACACATTTTAGCACTTGCCCCTTTATCTTCATAAAATCGTCAACTCACTCCCGATTCACATCCTCTCAAACACAACCATATGTGCCTATACTTCTACTAGCCAAGACCATATAACCCACAAGGTAAACAAGTATTGTGACCCATATACAAGCATAACAACACATTATTGGAACACTATAAAACAATGAGACTATGTGCTAAGTACAAAACTTAAAATTTGGTCATGTACATTATGATATATATATAAAAAAAATTTGGCAAAATATAAGCCTAGATTTTAAATTTTGGACAATAAATAACATCATTAACAAAATTGAAGCCTTATTTACTCAATTAAATCAAGAAAACCTTAAGGCAAAATTTTTAAATTTTTAAGACTATGAATAACATTATTAAACAACATTTGGATCTTTATTTCATAATTAGACAACGAATAGAGTATGAAAATCAAAAAATTACATCATGTTTTGGGTGTAAAAAGTATATATATCATTCATAACTCTATATACTATGAGAATTCAAAAAAAATTTGGCAACATGTAAGATGGAATTTTGATTCAATATGATACATGCCATCACTAACCAAGTTTTTAAACGCGAAAATAAGTAAAAAAACTCAAGCATGAACATCAAAGCTTTGAAAAAATTTTAAGCAAAATTTTAAAGAGAAAATCTTGAATGTACTGCAAGACGTATCAATAACAACCAAAATTTATTCCTTGTTAAACAATTAACCAAGCAACAAATGCAAAATCAAATCATTGACTCGAGAACGTATATTTCGAGTTCATAAAAAAGAAAATTTTGGGAAAAATTCAACACGAAATTTTATACTTGACATTATGAACGATGTAAAAATATGATTAATACCATGAATCGAACAAAACATGTAATTAATTGACACCATTCGATGGAATTAACTTAGATTTAAATAAAATCAAATTGGAAAGATAAGAGGAAATTAAACGTCACTTGCATTGTGAGATTAACAAAATTGAAGGAGTGAAAATGAAGTATAAAATTTAAATCCACGCTACAAACAACCACCATGGGATTTTTGGTTAAATTTTAGGTAGATTTTGGTAACTTTGTTATGAAAATGGTGAAGAAGTGCGAGAGATAAGATAAAATAGGTTAATTATGCAAATTTAACGAAGTTTACAGCCCACAGAATAACACTCGATCGAGTGCAGAGTCTACTCGGTCGAGTGCCTGCCCACTCGATCGAGTGCCCTTCTCTACTCGGTCGAGTGACCCATTTCCAGAAACTTTAAGGTTTCTGGAATGGCCGCTCGGTCGAGTACTAGGGTTCACTCGGTCGAGTGACTGGTACTCGGCCTAGTTCCAACTCGTACTCGGTCGGGTGCCTATTTGTGGTTTGCAATTTCCCGACTAAGACATACTATTGATATATAACGACTAATCAGCTAACAACCATTAATAATTACACTTTAACCATAGCACTAGTGAAACACAAACATACATGCGGTATTAAATACAAAAGACGGGGTTAAGGCCCCTCACACACCAACACGTAATAACCACTTCCAAAAYACATTACACACATTACTCTTTTCATCCAATTTTCACATATTAACATGTACCAAATGCGTAACTACATCATATAGGAATCCTATCAACTTGTTATAGAATACATGTAATCACACCACATATCACATAGTTTTAATACATCAGATTTATGGTCTTAGGCTACTTGGCCGAGTGTTGGGTACTCGATAGAGTAGCTGTCGTGAGTAGTCTGTCAGAGTTCTGTTTGTTGTGAACTCGGGCGAGTGAGTTAGCACTCGGTCGAGTGTGGCTTACTCGATCGAGTGTCCTGCACTCGGTCGAGTGTGGCTTACTCGATCGAGTGTCCTGCACTCGGCCGAGTGTGTCTTACTCGGTCGAGTGGCTCATACTCGACCGAGTGTCCGCTTCGTTACGGGTTTCTCCGCGGTTTTGATTAAGATAATTAGAGGAGTATAAAAGGGCGTGTTAAGCATTTCTAAGCTGTTCCTAAGTTTTTATTAAAAACCCAAACTACGTACACTGCTTCTCTAATCATCTTAATAATCTCCAAGGCTAGGGTTGATCGATCGTGATTCTTTGCATCTCGTTTCCCGTGTCGATTTCGTCGGTATGTCTCTAGCTTTCTTCTTAGTCGTTTTATGGTTATCTTTAAGAGTTTTGACAAACCCTAATTTGGGGTTTTGGGGGGGGGGGGGAGGGGGGTTGGGGTTTAGAGTGTTGGTCATCGTATGTGTTGTTAATTGTTGATTATCGTGTTGTAGGTGACGATGTGTTATTCGTTGTGAGTTCGTATGATTGGCTACGGTATAATGGATTGCGATTAGGTAGGGTTTCCTACTCAGTTGATCATAGAACAATGTGTATGTAAATGTGACGGTCTTTATGATTGGTATGTTTGTACTATATTGATGTGATGTTGTTGTATATTGTGGATGGTGGTGGTTGTTGGTGTTGGAGTTGGTTGGTCAGTGAGCCATTGTGAGAGGTTGTCTCACCCCTATTGTTCGCCTCTTGCGTTCTCTCAGCGTAAGGGGGGGTGTGCACATTAAGTAACTGGGTTCGCTCTGCGGAGCGGGGATTTTTATGGTAAGGTTGCGGTCTCCACTGGTAGGGCTACACACCTCGGTGTATAGTCAGTTATTGGTTGTGATGGAGATGGAGGTGGTGGTGGGGATCATATTGATTGTTTACATTTGTGATACATTTCATGTTATTGTATGGTTGACTGACCCCGTTTATTGTTTTCAAAATTGTGGTGATCCATTCATGGATGGTGAGCATTTGGTTTAGCAGGTGATGATGCTTTCTATTGTTGATGATGCTGCGGGGAATTGGTAGGGCCGAGTCATCACAGTCGCCTAGTATTTTAGCTTCCGCCGTCGAGTCTTTATATTCGTTATCACTTTTGGTTTTGGCTTTTGTATCAGTACTTGGCAGATGTAGCCTTTTAATAAGTTAACTTTTATTTATCATGTTTCATTATGGTTTCGATGATGTTCACTACCTCGGGTAACCGATAAGGTAGCATCCTCATATCTTAAGGTAGTACTTGTTAAGTTGCCTTGGATTATTGGGGTGTTACACGGTGGTATCAGAGCGACGATTTCGGAACCTAAAACCAATGAACCAATGAACTTAGGGTGTCAAAATAAAATGAACCCTGGTAGGAGTTGTTTAGAGCTACCGCAAAGGCTTGGGAGACGTCCTAAAGCCGCATTTTGCCTTTAAAACATTAAGCCGATCACTATGGGGTGTTGATGCGTGCATTTTATATAGTCTTCTTAGGCCATTTATGCACGCATTTCTAGGCTTTTATAGTAGTTATTTCTACGAATATGTCCTTGTATTG
>VHZZ01011124.1:27568-48502 GCA_009801015.1 Silene noctiflora | reverse complement strand
ATATCATATGGATCGACACAGGCCACCCCGGAAATAGGTGACAATTAACATAAGCCACAAACGGTCAGTTTCGATAATATAAACATATAAGACAAAACAATGAAATGAGGTTATAAAATATGACAACTCGATGCATGAGACACAACTATTAATTCCACCAGACCGGTACCGGGACACACCCAACCGTACCCACAACCCGGTAACGGCACCGTATCACCGTCCACCAAAATAGTCGGACCGCAGCCGGTAAGAAGGTACTCTGGACACACCGGTGGTACCGGGCCCGAGAGCGACTCGGATCCCCTGCGAGACGACGTGACTCAACTTCACGTGTCCCTCCATAACTCAAGCCATTAATGTGCACATCCCTCTTGGAGTGGGAAGTTCCAAGAGGGGACCCAAGCGGAAGACGGTCTTACAACCGCCTTCCGTCTTCAATACAATCATCACATCACCACCACCAAAACTCTAACAAAACATGAGACATAAGAATGCAATCATAACACGATACCGATAACAATCCCCTTATCCAACACATTACCGATAAACCATGTAATTAATAGTCAAATTCTCAAGTCAACATAAACAATGCCATATGATGTCCAATTCCGACTCATACACAACTCTACATCAACCACAATTACCATGTGAATGCAAGACTACTCATTTTATGAAATCAAATGATAAATGCACACAAAACTTATCTATAATACCGAAACTGAGTAGGATTAACCTACCTTTTAGTATTCTTCAACAAGCTACACAAATCCAATCGATTCTGTCTCATGAAACCGTCACATCCTACAATAATCACATGATAACATTGACAATACATCCTATACTACCATACTAACCAAAACCCCTTATTAATACTCACTAATTACCCATTAATCTAATTAAAACCATTAATTACCGAAATATATAAAAATCCCCAAAAGTTAGGGTTAAAGGAGATGTTTAGATCTACTTACAAAGTGAAAGGATGGTGAGTGAGGTGTGCTAATCTTCAATCCAAGCATAGACTCCATAGAAATAGGTTTGGGATGATTTTAGAGAGAAAGGAGAGAGTTTAGAAAGAAGGGGAAGAATCTAAATGAATTAGGGTCAGGGACGAAATGGCTAATTATCGTGTACTAACAGTGTCACTCGGTCGAGTGAGCAGTTCACTCGGCCGAGTGCCACCTACTCAGTCGAGTGCACCACTCACTCGGTCGAGTCAACTCTACTCAGTCGAGTAGACCACCTACTCGGCCGAGTCAACTTTACTTGGTCGAGTAGACCACCTATTCGGCCGAGTACACCCTACTCGGTCCCCCACTAGCTCACTCGGTCTATTTACAATCTTCACTATGTCTAGTCTAAGCTCCACTTGGTCTAATATAAGGTCAAATCTCACTCTCGCACAACCCTCACGCATCCCAAGGCTTCTCTTATGGATCCCAAAATATACGGATATTACAATAAGTGTATCAAGCACATCAGTATTGACTCTCACTATGTTGAGAAAAGATTCAAGAGAATTTGTTTATGCTAGTTTATGTTAAGTCTAGTCTACAGCTTGTAGATCAGAATATAAAACCCTTAGAGTTACAACAATATCATTTTTTATTGTCCAAGTAGGATCTCCATTTCATGCCTTTTTAAGTTCTTCGTAGGGGATTGGAGGGCAAAGGGGATCAAGTACTTTGGAGTTGGTTGTTGTTATGACGATAAAGACTAAAGTCAGAAGTTAGTAGCTAGCCTCGTCGCAGAGGCTTTTAGTACTTGCTCACTTAACAACCGTGTAACTAAGTTCGACAGTTGTAACTTATTTAACTTAGTTTGCTAGTATGTTATTAGCTTATTAATAGGCACATACTTTGTATACATACTTAATGTAATAATTTCTCCTAAGTTAATAACACACAAACTTTATCTACACTTGTTCTCATTTCTCTCTAATTACGTATTCGATTTTCTATGTTAATGGAGAGTTTATTCTTTATCACGCCCAATTTCACAGTTAGTAATCGAGAAATGAGTATATCAATTTGTATAAAATATGCGCATGATTTTACAAATAGAGAAAAAGGTTTATCAGAAAAGTAATGGATGAATGTCGGGTTTGAAGTTTCAACTGACTTGTACTGTCTAGTAATTTAACTCAACCAGATGAATATTGTAATGATGATTCACATTTATATACATTAATATGCCTCCCCTTAATCGCTTTTTGTATGGATTATGTGCTAGAATATGTCTTTTACATGCCATTTATGTTAGATTGTTGTTACTGCCGCTATTTGGTGTCTAATGCAGGAATAATGCATTTGTGGAGCAAAAGAATGAAATGAAGCACCGCGGAATGACATAAAGGAATACACGAAGCATGGCACAAAAACCAAGATGAAGAGAAGAGAAGATAAGACGAAGAAGTGACAAAAAGAGGAACTTCCATTACTAGTGCCTATTTTGAAGAGCCATAACTTGAGTTCTACAAATGATAATCAAGTAATTCAAATTGGAGATAAAAGCTTATCCTGTTAGATTTCCAATGCCACCAAAAACGCTTGATTTTGCCAAGTAACGAAGAAATGACGACCATTTGAAGTTCAGTGCRCGTTGCAGGAAGATGCTGAGACAAAGAACTCGATCGAGTTTATGATTACTCGATCGAGTTTACTACATGCAATTTAGAAATTTGCAAATGTCGAGAGTTGGGGATGCCGAGAAGTGCATACTCGATCAAGTTTCCTTATACTCGATCGAGTTTCTACCGAGAGTCCTACTTCTGCGAGGACTTTCCTTAATAGATTTGTTTCATGCTATAAATATCAAACTCGACGCCTATGTATTATTATGCTTTTATTTACCCTATAAACTCTCTAAAATTCATTAGAATAGTTTAGTTTAGTTTTCATTATGGTTGTTCTCCAGATCTACGCTTTAATTACGGTATTACTAATATTTTCTCGTTAATTATTAATTCAAGTTTCAATAACTTTCTTGTTTATTGTTTTTATGTTGTTAATTATGTTTTCTATTTATCCTATTGTTGTTAGATTCATTAGTATGCGTAGCTAATTTGTTAATCTAGGGTGAATGGGAATCTAGGTTGATAGAAGGGGGTTTAATTAATGAGTTGATAGTTAAATTACTTCTTGTTGTTGTTCAATTGATTGTCCTGAATCTAATTAGTTGATTACTGATCAGAATTAATTAATTAGTCTTGCAAACTAGGATTTTCACCGACCGGGATAAAACTAGTATAGGCCGCGACAATTGAATAGACTGACTTAATGATAGCGACCGCATGTTAAGTTTATATCTAAAGGGAATATTTGAGTCGACCGATCATATGACCTTAAAAAACATAGTTTGCTTTGTCAATGAATTAAACCTTACCCCTGAATGACTACCTAGTGAACCTGATCCCTAAACTTCTCTTTATTATTGATTTCATCTTATTTATTTTATTGCAATTAGTTTTAGTTAATCAAACAAACATCCTTCCAGAAATTGTTACCTTTAAGACAGACTTAGACTTAACAAATAGATTATCACCGCCTCCTCGTGAATTCGACCCTGACTTATCACTAGCTATTTTGTTAGTATAATTTAGGTTTATTTTGATATAGGTGATACGACTTTAGCCTTGTCATGTAACGTGGTTCAACTGACATGTACTGTCTAGTAATAAAACCGGGTTTCAAAATATCGTCGACGTTTTTCATAAAAAAGACGTAATTTACCCTTGGTATACATTTCTCTTTCCCTCTCTCCTCTTTCTCTCTAACACTTGATTCACCAACATCCATTTGCATCCCCACGACCCAACCATTGTCGCCGCTACTGCTGCCATTAACCCCACTGTCACCTCGCCGCCACTGCCACCACGGTACTGCCACCACACCGCCGCTGCACCATTAACCACTATCGTCTCGTCACCTCATAAGAACGGATTTAATTAAAAATCGTACAAGACATTCATGAATCATGAAATACGATTGACATAGGATTTCAATATTTAAGCATACGATTGAAACGAAAAATCGAATAGAAATCAAGGATTGCAAACAAAGTCATGAGAAAATTAATCATACCTATAAACATTCTAGCACCATTGATGTCGTATTATCACCATTAATGTCGATTTATCGCCTCTAAGAATGAAAGAACATATATTGGGGAGATATCAAAAGAAAATGCAATAAAAAATTAACAAGACCAGCGTGAAACTGAATACAAGCAAAAGATCAGCATATATTGTTCAGAAAGTTGATTTGTGTATATGCGTTGATGGTAATGGTAATGACAATGGAATGGCGTGGGGGACGTTGAAATTCAACATTTGGGGTTGGGTGAAACGTTGATCTTCAACGTTGGGAATGGAATGCAATATTGGGCTTGAACGTTGGCCCAATTGTGAAGCCAATCATCCAGTCCATCAGAGACAACAAGACTCAACGTCCCTCCTCCATACAGACGACAAGACTTAACATCCATGCCCAATTGTGACGCCCATAATCAACGTCCAAGCCCCTATTGACGTGCACATTCATTGTCCATGCCCAGCCCAGACGATTGGTATCATTGTCTTAGTCCATTATGGACGTTGGGTTTCATTAGGGACAATCATATTTAACGTCCCATTCATACGAAAAAAAATTAGGGGTCGATTCATACTAGACAATTTCAAATTCCACATTCATAATCGATTCATATTAGGCAACAACTCATACTAGGCAATGTCCGATTCAAATGAAAAAAATTACAATTCCATAGATTATTTAGTAGTTAATTAGTTAATTCATTGTTTGACATTGAATCCGATTAACAAGTCTTGTATATATATGTTATTTTTTTTTTTTTTAAGTTTGTTATTGGGAAGGATTTGGGAGAGAATAAAGCAGAGAGAGAGCAAGGGTAATGATGGTATTTTTTTTTAAAACGTCGACGATTTGTTCCAAAACGTCGACGACGTTTCGCAACCAATAAAATGGAATGAAATGAGTATTGTACGAATGAGTAGATTAGAACTTTGTAGTGGTTTAATACTCCGTAGAACCCAAATTTAAGTTAAGACACATGTAGTCTCAGACTGTCAGAGTAAAGCCCAAAAAAGAAAGAACCCTAAGCCCAAAAATTGATTGGAAACCCTGATTATAACAAGATGAAGAAGACTTAGTATAAAATGCAACACACTAGGGTTTTACGCTGTTCTTCTCTCTCAGTGTTACCGCAGTCGCACCCATTAATCCTTAGGTGCACACACTTCTCTTTCAATCTCTCCTCTACTCTCTGTTCTTCATCATCTATCTATAATCGCAAATCACTCTCCATTCCGTAATGATTCAAACTAACATCTCACATTTTGCTGTATATGATTCTTAATATTACATCACATTTTCATTCATTTCTGTTGTAATCTGATATTTCATCACCTTTTTTCTCATTATGCTCGTTGATTCTCTTGTTTGATTAATTGTAAACTTCAAACTAATTGATTTGATCAATTTGTTTCAAGTTTTCGATTTAGTATCGCGTTGTGTTGATTAGTTATGTTATTATGTTTTAATGAGATTCATTGCTTATCGAAACTTGAATGTGTTGAAAATGTAGGTAAGAAAAGAGAAGGATGTCTCACAGGAAGTTTGAGCACCCTAGACACGGTTCCCTCGGGTTTCTGCCCAGGAAGAGGGCTTCTCGTCAAAGAGGAAAAGGTTTGCACTCTTTACTAACAATCTCTCTCATTGTATTTTACGCGCGGTTCTTTTGTTTGTTGATGCGAATGAAGTTTTTTGCTTTTTCTATGTTCTTAGGACTAGCTAGTAACATAATCACTATTGCCAAGTAATTCTCCTGTTACAGGTCACTTGAGGTTATCAATGTGTGATTAATGATATGATATAGTCATAAACTGTATCATATTTTATCTGAAACTTGTCCCAAGGACATTGATCAGATTAGAATGATCCTTAATAAGGGAAATCAGGCCGTTGAGTCACCTTTACTATAACCTTATTTTTGAAAATTAGGTTGATGTTCCAATTTCAACTTTGTGATGTTGGTTATACAGACATTTACTTAACCCATTGTTATTTTGCTGCCCATTATCTGAGATATTTGAAGTTCAAACATATGTTTTGTTTTTACTAACTTTACCCGCAAACTGGTTCATGTTTGTGTACTCACTCCGTCCCAGCCATTTGGTTGCATTTGAGTAAAATATCCCTCTCAAGGCAATCAAATGATTTGTACAAAGGTAGCATATTATAAGCTTTAGTAGAATTATAAAATAAGTCGAATGTTTATGATTATTCTATGGATTAATTTACTTCATGTATTTGAAGTTCAAACATATGTTTTGTTTTTACTAACTTTACCCGCAAACTGGTTCATGTTTGTGTACTCACTCCGTCCCAGTCATTTGGTTGCATTTGAGTAAAATACCCCTCTAGCATATTATAGGCTTTAGTAGAATTATAAAATAAGTCGAATGTTTATGATTATTCTATGGATTAATTTACTTCATGTATTGTGTTGCTGGACTGGATATTGTGAGTTCTTGAATTTTTTTACCACTCTTTGTACAATTCTTACTCGTGTATTAATGTATTTGCTGTTTATGCATCCAGTGAAGGCTTTCCCCAAGGATGACCCTACCAAGGAACCAAAGCTTACCGCTTTCTTAGGTTACAAAGCTGGGATGACCCATATTGTTAGGGATGTCGAAAAGCCTGGTTCAAGTATGTCATTAAAGCCATTGCTCGTTTTATATTTAAACACTCTGATTCTTTGGAGTTTGCTATTATGGAGACTTATGTTTGATGATTTTATGCTGTAGAACTGCACAAGAAAGAGACTTGTGAGGCCGTGACCATTGTTGAGACCCCTCCAATGGTTATCGTTGGCGTTGTTGGTTATGTGAAGACACCTCGCGGCCTTCGCACATTGAACACTGTCTGGGCTCAGCATCTCAGTGAGGAGATCAAGAGGAGGTTCTACAAGAACTGGTGCAAGTCAAAGAAGAAGGCTTTCACCAAATACTCCAAGAAGTATGAGAGTGATGAAGGAAAGAAAGATATTCAATCTCAACTTGAGAAGTTGAAGAAGTATGCTACTGTCATCAGGGTTTTGGCTCACACTCAGGTAAATTTATTTGGTTACAGCCAGACACTTTGTGGTATCGAACTATAGTTAATAAAATATGACTTGGAAAAATTGCTGTAATTGTATATTTTTTACATGTAGGTTAATTCATTGAATCATTTTGAAAACAGTGATTCATTATTATGTCTGCTTTGTTTATTTAACATATTTAAGCATTTGATAGTTACATTACAATTATCAAATTTCCAGATTAGGAAGATGAAGGGTTTGAAGCAGAAGAAGGCTCACATGATGGAAATCCAGGTCAATGGTGGCACTATCGCCCAAAAGGTTGACTTTGCTTGTGGCTTCTTTGAGAAGCAAGTCCCCATTGATGCCGTTTTCCAGAAGGATGAAATGATTGACATCATTGGTGTGACCAAAGGTAAGGGTTATGAAGGTGTTGTTACCCGTTGGGGAGTCACCCGTCTTCCCCGTAAGACTCACAGAGGTTTGCGTAAGGTTGCTTGTATTGGTGCTTGGCATCCGGCTAGGGTTTCATACACTGTTGCCAGGGCTGGTCAGAATGGTTACCATCACCGTACTGAGATGAACAAGAAGATCTACAAGCTTGGTAAGGTTGGTCAAGAGAATCACACCGCTATGACGGAGTATGACAGGTTTGTACAAATATCCCCTGGCAACACCATTGGCATTTTTTAGGCACTAAAACATTTACGAGATGGTACCCTTCACTAAAACCTTTTATAAGGCAGTCTCAGTTCTACCGAGATTAATTTTGATATTTAAATATGAAACAATGTTATGTTATGGTTGTCTTACAAGGTTGTAGGTCTTGTACACTATTTGACTTTTCTGTGTTCTTATTGTTTCTACTGTTTGGTGAATCAGGACTGAGAAGGAAATCACTCCCATGGGTGGCTTCCCTCACTATGGTATTGTCAAGGACGATTACCTGTTGATCAAGGGATGCTGCGTGGGTCCTAAGAAGAGAGTAGTGACATTGAGGCAGTCTCTTCTTAAGCAGACTTCACGTGTTGCTCTTGAGGAAATTAATATCAAGTTTATCGACACTTCGTCCAAGTTTGGTCATGGCCGTCACCAGACTTCAGATGAGAAGAATAAGTTTTATGGCCGAGCTAAAGCCACCGCTTAAGTCGTTGAGAAATGTCTTGGTGTAGTAGTCTTCTTAGTACTGGAGTCTGTTATCTTTGTGCAAGTTACTTTTGAGAGAACTTCACTTAGTACTTTTTGTCAAACATACATTTTGTTTTATTGCTCCATTGTTTTCAATCGAAGTTCTGAAGTTTTGCTCTTTAATGCCCTCCGGTTTATTGTTATTTTGATAAATTTGACTTGGCTTGTTAATGATGTTGAATGTTGTTTGCTTTGAAATTTGAATGGCAAAACTCTAGTAGACTTTGGTATTGTAGACGATGAGCTGTTCATAATTTAGTTGGACTAGCCTATGTTGAGGATCGGAAGAAAGGAAATTGGAAACCGTTGGTTTTCGACCTCTGAAATGTTTGTACATGTCTCGTAAAAAACCAAATGCAAATTGTGATTGTTAAATGAGATGGTTGTCATTAAACGAGTTTGATGAGGTGAAGTAGTTGTTGTCATCATTGAGTTGTGACTTGTGTCATGAGATGAGTTTGCTGTACAATGATGTTATTTAGAGGGTTTTTCTTGCCATGCGCCCGCTTTTTGTTTAAGATAAGCAAGTGCAGTTTTCTTGCCATGCGCCCGCTTTTTGTTAATGGTTCTGCATCCGTTTGTAAAGTTACCGATCTCCTTTACAAAGTTATTGGGTTAACCGAGCTCAGTTATACAACTAGCTTAATAACATTACAAAGGAACTAGTAAATTTCTATGACTACCTCATCCTCCGAACGTCAACCACAAGTCCACTTTGAGTGACGATACTCAGTATCTCACGCAACTACGCAAGTACCATCTTTCACTCCGCGTAACTCTTTCCCTAACCACTCCTTGCTAAAAAGAAGCCAACTTTAACCACTAGTATAGTTCAAGAAGTAGGAGACGGTCTTTCCTCTAACCAATTATTCATTATCACCAATTATCCAATATACTGCTGTCGATAGAGCTTACATGACCATTTAAATCACCAGCAGTGTATCAATTTTTCCATTAAGAGCACTTTGATCAACCCCCTCTTACCATCGCAAAATTCTTCTTAATATATAATCGTACATCCAACTCACACATGGTGGACATATACTTATGATAGTTACGGAATACCATCTTGTGTAACAAGTTTAATGCTCAATAATCCTATCACATTTTCTGGACATTTCCACCACATAGCCAATACTCACTCTATCAATGGCGACATGTCGACAGACGAAAGCCATTCCGTTTACACTTTAAACCTTTCCGGAATACAAACTCCATCCATCTATCATAATCGCTCTTTAAAAGACCAGTTAGTATAAGGTTGTCGGAGAAAAAAATATTTTGAGAAAAGAAATAATGTACTGATCTATTAAATATAAGGGAAAAAATTAAAGAAAAGTCAAATGTTACAATCCAATGGATTTAGAAATAAAAATGAGAAGCAAATTATGAAATTCTCTATCTGTGTGACCTACAAAAAGCACTCTTGGTAGCAACACTTGCATTTTTTTCTTTCTCCAGAGATGAATAAAATGGCCATCAGAATCAACCAACAAAACACAACAAACCAATCATCCAAGATGATCTTTTTTCGACTGCAAACCGGATGTAGTACCTCAGCACGTGTTAAGTAGCAGCACCTTGAGATACACCGTCAGCCCTAAAGCCACGACCACCACCACCACCAAAACCACGGCCCCTTCCTCTACCTCGTCCACGACCTACAAGAAACGCAAAGTCATATAAAAATTAAAAAGAAAAGAAGAGAAGGGCCTGAGCAATGAAACTACATTCTTGAAGCACTAAGTTTGTCAACCGAACTCTGTACATTTGTAAAAATTTACTGCAAAATACTATAGGCTAAAATTCAATTTAGGCTTACCACGCCCTTGGGCCATTGGTACTTCTACTTCGCCGCCATAGTCATAATAACTACCGGATCCCTGACCACCATAACCTCTTCCTCTCCCCCTAAAGTTCCCACCTCTACCACGACCTCGGCCTCTGCCACCATATCCACCACGGCCACCTTGGAAACCACCTCCATTATAATCAGCTGGTCCATCATAATTTCCTGTATACAGAAGCATTTTCCCTTTTAGAAGTCATAAAATTACAAATGGTAAAGCCCTATGCAATGACATCAGGAAGTTTATGTAAAGAATATGGAGTGAAATAGATTCGGAACTGAATGCATTTAGCCCAAGAATTGCTGAAAAATGTCCAAAATGAGGCTAACACCGATTCATCAACTGTCCCAAAAAATAATAATCAAATTTACAATACTTTGGAGGTTGTTATACCTATGCCTCTGCCCCTACCTCGACCACCACGCCCTCGGCCCCTTGTGTTGGGCGAGCCTTCTGCATGAGAAGAAACTAGAATCCCATCAAATTTTCGTTTAATCAGGATATAAAAGAAATAGGAGAAACAAATGCAAAGTAAAATGAAGCACAATTTATAATATCAAGATAAACCACTACTTGTTATTACTATTGCATGCCAACATTTATATTTTTTTTGGTGGAAATCTAACTCGCTCAAAAACTCCCCATAACACACCCGGAAAGGCCTATGAAACAATATAATTTACCTCCTTCATCCTCGAAATCAATCAATGGCCTAACTTGATCTTCCGGGATAGGAGGTTGATACCTACAAAATGAAGGATCCTTTAGCAAAGGTTGTTAAGTGTTAACTACAGATCTCATACAAAAATGTTAACAAGCACTATTTTAGATCACTGTAACCAACAATTTGATACCTTGATGGCAGTGCAATACAAATGAATCAGAAAAAAAAATCATCCTACAGGTGATAAGAATGACAATTTTACCCTGTAGAGGATGTGTTGAGTTCTTTCTTTGACAAAGTAATTGTGATCATAGAGACATGACGTGTCGTTTCAAGGCTGCAATAAAGAATAGAAAAACATTCCCGTCACAATAAGCACAACAAAGAAGGCGCTACTGGGCTAAAATTCAGGACATTAAAAGGTTTACTGTTTCATACGGAAGAAGGCCTTCTTCTAGGGGCTCCCATGTGTCAGTTATGTCAGTTGATCCAATAGCTGTATCCTGGTGGAGACCTATAATCCTCCTCTGATATCAAATGACAACCAAAGAGTTGTCAATAAATAAATCAAGCAGCAACACGTATGCCTATGTCTCAAAGCGGTTCATGTCTTGAACGCGCATAATGAAAATTGTGTCGAGAATCACATTTGACTGCTGATACTACTTGAAAAGCCAACGAGTGACGAGTTTTTGTCTCCATTGGAAATGGAAACTTCGACAACAGATAATAATAAGGAACAAATATGAAATCAACTCAAAGAAGAAAGACATTGATCTACCTTGATTAACTCGGCAATCATCACAGTTTTATTGATTGCTCTGCCCATCGCCTTGAGAACAACTTCATCAGAACCTTTCTCCTAGTAATCACAACAAGTCCCCATAAGACACATCATTAATATGGTATGAATTAATGATTTGCACTGAAATTCAAACCTTGACATTACTATACAAATTTATAAACAAGACCAACTCAAATCAAAACAAATAACTAGACATATACTCCCTCGGCCCCCGGTCATTTGTTTACCTTTGCTTTTGGCACAAAGACCAAAGAGGGATAAAAATCAATACTAATATAGAAAGGCAAACAAATGAATGAGCCCTAAAATGGAATAACTAAACAAATGATCAAATGAGAAGGACGGAGGGAATAATAAATGAGTTTCAAATCATTTTTAGTTAGGTGATTGCAGTATTAAAACTTAAAAGCAATAGCAAAGAACACACACTAACCTTATAACCTCAAAAATACTCATAAAATTGAATGCCTTAAATAATTTAAACAATCATAATTGCATAAAGACAAAGATACGGATTAAATTACAATTGCAAAACAAAGCACGGAATAAATTGAATTGAAAAAGATGTGAGAAAGGAGTATACCTGAAGAAGATTAGAGGCATAAGTGATGTAATTGCGCATACGACCTTGAGCAGTAATCCTGATTTCATTCTCATTTATCGGCGTCGTCTCCGTTTTTACCTTCTCCACTCTCTGATACCTATCCATCTCTCTCTGTAAAAAACCTCACAAAATCAAATACTACCCATGATCAATCAAGGTATGCACACACAAAACAATCAACAACCCAGATAATTAAATCGAAAAATACACAGACCCAATTAAAAGAAACAAAAAATACGCAATATTGCAGACTAAATTATAGAGAGAGAAAGAGAAAAAAAGGAGTATACCAGTAATAAAATTCTGGGTTGTGAGTGATGAGAGTGAAAACGGTTAACAACCCAGAAAATTAAATCAAAAAATAAAGAAACCCAATTAAACTAAACCAAAACAAACAAAAAAAAACAGAAAGATTTTGTTGAATAAATTGAAGAGAGAGGAGTAGCACTAATAGTTGAATGGTGAGAGTGAAAGTAGTGATGTAAGTTTGAAAAAGTAAGAAGAAGAAGAAGAAGAAGAAGAGTTAGTTCTAAAAACGCGGGAAGAGATGGTCTCAAGGTGTGATCATCACTCATCATATTCATGCTTACACGTCGTTCTGAGGTGAGAGAAAATTGGCGCGAAGGAAAAGGAGGAGGATGATGATGATCAACAATCAAGAACGGTCGTATCGGCGGGAGAATAGAAGAAATATGATTGAATGAGCGACTGATGTGGTCTATTTTGTTAGCACAAATTAATTTTGAGGAAGTCACCAAAAAAAAAAAAAGGTTTTTTGAGGAAATTAGATTTAGAATTTAATTAATTCTGATGTACAAGAGTTAATATTTCAAAGCAAAAACTTACTCATTTCAAAGTGAGAAAACACTAGAAGCTAGAAGGCCAAATGCTTATTAGGAAGTGGTGCTAATTTACTTGACCCAAATTCTCATTTGTGACGGATATTTTTCGTCATAAGTTTGTGACCTCTCACAAAATGTAAGTAAGAGAATAAATTGGAAAAAAAAGTGGGACATAACTTGTGAGACGTCACAAGTAAGAAAAAATTGTTTCACTATCTAACTAAAACTCGATGATCTATATCTAACTCACCATTTTTGTATATCATCCATATCCAAACTCAATCCAATGTCCAACCCAAAACTCGACCCATAACTCAATCTATCCTCGTTTCAAACCCAACCCATACCTATTTCAAACTCGAGTCATACCCATTTCAAAATTCGAATCATACCCATTTCAAAATCAAATTGTAATACTTTTTTTTCCGTATACCTGATAAGATCCAATTGTAATACTTTTTTTCTCTGCATATACAAATATCATTCTTGTACTTTCGCCATCTAATTACTTTCATACTTGATGCAAAAATTGGTGATCATGTAATTAACATACTTCGAATACAAATACAGTATAATTGCGTCAAATAAAATCGCTAATAACATCTTAGTCAAACAACAACGTCCTTATAATGTAGCTTTAAACAAAACTGCCTACTAAATACGACAACAATATTCCAGCCAAATGAATCTAACAATATAGTCACATTATCGTTGAAAAAACAGTAATAAAATTAGAGAATGTGAGAATAATATCGGAATAATATAGGAAGATATTTTCGATATAGTAAATATTGTAATTCTGGCAATAATATTAACATATAGTAAACTGATTCTCATTAGTCATATGGCATGAGTTTGTTTAGGAATTAGTTTCCTTAATCAAGGATATTACGAGATTTGGTAGTTTGTATATATGTATGATGTATTGAGAGCAAATGAATAAGCAGAATCAAAAATCTTCATCATTCATTCTGTTTTTCCTTGTTTTACATGGTATCAGAGAAGTATTATACATAATGCCAGGCGACAATGGCAAGAACAAAGACACAAAACTCAATACTATGCCCATGAATTCGCCCCTTTACTTTCACCCATCTGACAATCCTAATCTAACACTGACCCAAATTACCTTCAATGGTGATAATTAGGAATTATGGGCAGATGCTGTTAGGAACGGTCTTGATGCAAAGAATAAACTCTCTTTTGTTGAAGGAAAGGTGAAGAAGCCATCAAACGTCGACGAAAGCGACAGTCTTGAAGCAGTGGCTTGGCGACAGTGCAAAGCATGGCTGCGGAATATGATTGATCCGAAATTGCATCTAAGTATCGATTTCAGTTTGATAGTTGCAGAAGTTTGGGAGGAGCTAAAGGATCGATATTCTGCTGGAAATACCCCTAGAGTTCATCAATTAAAGGGAGAACTCAATGAATGTAAGCAAGGACGAGAAACTGTTGTTGAGTATTACACTCGATTGAAAACAATTTGGGATGAACTTTCAAATTATAGCAAGATTCACAATTGCACTTGTGGCGCGGCTGCCTCGATAGCCAAAGAAAGAGAAGAAGAGAAATTCCACCAATTCTTGATGGGATTGGACACGGCGTTGTACGGTCATCTCCGTACAAATTTGTTGATGGAGGAACCTATTACCACTCTCACCAGAGCCTATGCCTTAATCTTGAGGGAAGAGCGACACTCCAACATAACGAAGAATAATGAAGAATGAAACGAGGCAGCCATGGCGACAAGATCGTATGGTACTGGAAGGGGCAGAGGAAACTTTGGCAAGCAGGAGGCAGAGGAGGAAGAAGGACCACCTCAATGCACTCACTGTGGGAAGTACTACCACACTGAAGAAATTTTTTACGACAAGCATGGATATGAGGTTGTGAAAGGCAGGGAAAGAGGACGCGGCCGTCGAGGAGGACATGGAAGAGGTCGTGGCAGAGGAAGGACCGGAGGACGTGGAGAGTACCAAGCAAACGCTGTCACAAATCCTTTAGGAACAAAGGAAACCAGTACAACAGTTCAGAATTTACCATTCACCAGCAAAGAAATCGAACGACTTCGCAGCCTCTTGGGGGCCAGTCCAGATGGTAATGAAAAACTCTCAGGTATGAATGTAAGCATTTCCAGAGAATGGTTAATTGACAGCGGGGCATCCCACCACATGACGGGAAGGCGTGATTGCCTCAAAAACACATGGACAACGGATCCTTCATTTGTGGGATTACCTGATGGTCGAAAGGTTAAAGCACAGGAGCATGGAGAAGTCATGCTAAGCAATAATTTCATTTAAGGATGTTCTATTTGTACCATCGTTAACATGTGACCTGATTTCGGTACAACAATTAATACATGAAAACAATTGCGTAATAACATTTTTTTCCGACCATTGTGTTATGCAGGACCGGCTTACGAGGACGACGATTGGACGGGGTGAGCATCATGATGGAGTTTAATATTTCCAGCCAAGTAAAATCGAATTGGTAGGCAGAACGTATATGACCAAGGAGGATCAATTATGGCATAAACGACTTGGGCATCCGTCAAATAGTGTATCATCTCTTTTTTCTAAGTTGGTTAATTGTAATTTAAATTGGAATTCTAGTCAAGTTTGTGACTCTTGTTGTAGGGCTAAGAAAACTCGTACCCCTTTTCATCTTAATAATAAACGATGTGATGATTTATTTGGCTTAATCCATTGTGACATATGGGGAAAATATCGAATTGCTAGTTTATCTCGTACTCATTATTTTCTAACTATTTTTGATGACCATAGTAGGGGATTATGGGTGTACTTAATGAAAGAAAAGAGTGAAGCGGGAGAATTAATGAGAATTTTTTGTCAAATGGTTAAGACACAATTTGGAAAATGCGTAAAAATCATTCAAAGCGATAATGGAACCGAACTTTTGTCTGGAGCTATGCAACACTATTATAGAGATAATGGGATAATCTTTAGAACTAGCAACGTTGATACCCCACAACAGAATGGACGAGCTGAAAGAAAACATAGATATTTACTAGAGAAAGCGAGAGCCTTGCGATTTGAAGCAAATTTACCCAATCAATTTTGGGGAGAATGTGTTTTGACTGCAACTTACTTGATAAATAGAACCCCAACACCTTTTCTTCAAGGGAAATCCCCGTTTGAAATATTATATCGTAAGCAACCCGAATTTGACAACGTTAAGGTCTTGGGCTGCCTTTGCTATGCCCATAACAAGGACAAATCACATGACAAATTTGGGGAATGGGGAAGGCGAAGTGTCTTCTTGGGATACCCACATAACAAGAAGGGATGGAAAATATATGATCTAAAGGAAAGACGTATGTTTTTATTGCGAGATACGTATGTTTTTATTGCGAGATGTATTTTTGTTTGAGCATGTGTTTCCATATTACGAACCAACAAACAAGGACAATGATGCTACTAAAGGCAATACAGAGGAATATGTACTGGACATTCCAATAACAGTTGATGCAGATGTCGAGGTCACTGATTGGACAAAGGAGCGATACATGACGACAAGGGGAGTAAAATGCAAACCACACGTGACAATATCAATGATCAAGAAGTTGTGTGTCTGGCAATGCCACAAACTTAATTGATACTTCACACGAAGAGAGTGAAGTAGTTCAGGAAGAGAGACTAAGTAGAGGAGTAAGGGAGAAATTTGAGCCAAAATGGAGAAAAGACTACATATGCAAATCAATGAGACTGATACAATCCATCAATGATGCTCACCACGATCAATCAAAGTCCAAAAAGCCAGGTACTCGCTATCCTTTAGTCAATTACGTTGTTACACGTTGTTTTTCTAACTCGCACAGGGCATTCATGGAGAACATTGACGAAATTCGCGAGCCTCAGTACTATCATGAAGCTGCAAGAGATGCGAGATGGAGAGAGGCAATGAGTAAAGAAATTGATGCCTTGGAAAGAAATGGAACTTGGAATATAGTACGCTTGCTCGAAGGGAAGAAACCCATTGGATGCAAATGGGTATATAAAGTCAAGTACAAAGCGGATGGGACCATTGAGCGATATAAGGCAAGGCTCGTAGCTCAAGGGTTCACGCAAATTGAAGGGGTGGATTACCATGAGACTTATGCACCGCTGGCAAAAATGACTAGTGTACGGTGTATGCTAGCACTAGCAGTGGCAAAGCGATGGAATATAGAACAATTGGATGTGAATAACGTATTTCTACTTGGAGACCTAGATGAGGAGGTGTACATGAGAATCCCACAAGGTTTTGAACGAAAGGGAGAAAATAAAGTGTGCAAACTATTGAAGTCGATTTATGGTTTAAAACAGGCATCTCGTAATTGGTTTGCAAAGCTGACCGCCTCTTTAAAAAGGTATGGTTTCGTCCAATCCCTTACCGACTACTCATTATTCACATACAACAATGGGAAAATTTTTATTGGAGTCCTAGTTTATGTGGATGACATGATATTGGTCAGCAATAATAATGTTGCTTGTAAGGACTTTAAGACGTTTCTTGACAAAAGTTTTGGGATCAAAGACTTGGGACATCTCAAATATTTTTTGAGAATTGAAGTAGCACAAGGATTGGAGGGGCTATTTTTGAATCAGCGTAAATATGCATTGGGCATTATCGAAGAGGCAGGTATGATAGAAGCAAGACCGGTATATATGCCAATGTAACAACATCATCAACTAGCACTAGCTAAAGGTCTTGAAAGATGCTATGAAGTATAGAAGACTTGTGGGACGATTAGTTTATCTCACAATTACACGACTCGATTTAGTTTATGCGGTTCACATTTTGTCACAATTTGTAAATGAACCAAGGAAAGAACATTGGGATGCAGCCTTGAGGGTAGTGAGATATGTCAAGATGAATCCGAGTAAAGGTATCATGCTAAACAGAAACTCGGACCTGGAATTACGAGGGTATTGCAACTCGGATTAGGCCAAGTGTCCATTGACAAGACGGTCTCTAAGTGGGTACTATGTGTCGTTGGGACAGTCCCCAGTATCATGGCGAACGAAGAAGCAAGTGACGGTCGCTAGATCAACGACAGAGGCCGAGTATAGGGCCATGACAGCAGCCACGAGTGAGCTTATTTGGTTGAAGGCATTTCTTGCTTCTTTGGGAATTTTTCACTCGAAACCCATTACCTTGTTTTGCGACAATCAAGCAGCAATCCACATTGCCAAAAAACCGGTCTTTCATGATAGAACAAAGCACATAGAAATCGATTGCCACTTTGTTCGACAACATTTGATCACCAACACCATCAATACGTTTCACATACGAAGTAAAGAACAAGTGACTGACCTATTCACGAAAGCACTCGGAAGTGAAGCATTTGATCACCTACAACGCAAGTTGGGACTAGGCTTACCAAGTGCCCCAACTTGAGGGGGAGTGTGAGAATAATATCGGAATAATATAGGAAGATATTTTTGACATAGTAAATATTGTAATTCTGGCAATAATATTAACATATAGTAAACTGATTCTCATTAGTCTTATGACAGGAGTTTGTTTAGGAATTAGTTTCCTTAATCAAGGATATTACGAGATTTGGTAGTTTGTATATATGTATGATGTATTGAGAGCAAATGAATAAGCATAATCAAAAATTTTCATCATTCACTCTGTTTTTCCTTGTTTTACAGAGAATAAGGACTTTCGAAATTTTGATTTTCAAGTCATCCTTCATTGTCGAATATAATATAATATAAAGCCAAAAAACCTATAAAAAAAAAATTAAGAATTAGTATTTAGTGATGCTCAATACAATACTCTGTATAACATTAGAGTAAGTTAAGAATATATACTTACCGAAGTCATTATTTTCTTAATTCTCTTGTATATCTACATCCTCATCATTATATATAATGTGATGCGAAGGTTAAGTCGTCACACCCGATAAAACAATATTTATATTATCAACAAACAACTAGCAAGTTGATAAGTCGAGGTCGAACCCAAAGGACAGTTAATCTTTGATCTTAACAAAGGTGCTATAAAGTAGTAACAAGGGTGTCATAATTGATTGATTGGTAAGGTGAAAGGAACAACTACAACTACTAACAATAAATGTAAATAAATGAAAACTAAATCAAGTATGTAAAATATAGGAGTGTAAACAATATGGACAAAACACTAGGGTGTCATGAGATCTGCCTAACTATGCGAGTGAGAGCTTCTTCGGCAACTCGTTCCAAGGAGATGGAGGCAGAGCGGGCACGTCCGGGGCGGCAATGGGAAGCATGAGGCAAGGGTACAATAAGGGCAATGTTGATGGTGAGGAAGAAGTGGAGGAAGAAGAGGAAGAAATAGAGGAAGAGGAGGAAGTAGAGGAGGAGGAGGAATAAGAGGAGGAAAACCAAGGCGTGACAAAAACTCTAGAATATAGTAGTGACGAGAACTTGAGCCGTTGGTCGCGCTTGTGGAAAAAATGAAGTTTACTCGGTAGGCTTAGCTTGGTATGAGTTGGAGACTCTTCTCCTTAAATTATGTTGATTGTTTAACCCGAATTTATCCGTAAATTGTAATGTAACCTCGGCCGTAAGGCCAAAGTATTTTTTGAACATAACTATGTGATGGTGTGGTGATCACCATTGGACTTATTTACTTGTGTGTGGTTAAATAGGTAAGCATTGGAGACCAATTCCCCTCAAATAAAATTCTGCCCAGTGACTCTCGGTCGAGTGCACGTTTCGCTCGACCGAGTGCGACCCTACTCGGTCGAGTGGCCTTTTTACTCGACCGAGTGTGCCGTGATTCCCCAGTTAAGTTCCATTCTGCCAGGTGATACTCGACCGAGTGCAGCATCCACTCGATCGAGTGTCTTCTACACGACTGAGTGATCACTTTTACTCGACCGAGTGGACCTCTTATGCCCTATTTTGCTTGTTTTAGGCCCTTTTGACTATAATCGATCAAGTATTGAGTGTGTATTCATGCTTTGTGACCCCAACGGTCTCTTACTAGTTGCGTGGGCATAATAGAACTTACATGATGACTTTTGTGAATTGTTTACCTTTGACCAAGTTGCTTGATGTGTTGTTGTTGCTTAAAGTATTGTTTATCAAGAAGTGTTTAATAAATCATTAGCTACATGGCATGACTAATTAAACGAAGATAGCATGTGATAATCGTATGTTGATCCTTCATTTCACCTCGTAAGTTGAGATCTACCCTTTTTATTTCTTATGAACCTTAAATTTTCGGGGTTTTGTTATGGGTAATTAATTAGTACTTAGTATGTGTAATATAGGTAACTAGTGAGTCATAATAAGGGGTTTTGTATTGTATTATATTATAGGATGTATTGTGATAGTATTATGTGACTTGTATAGGACGAGACGGTTTCATGAGACGAGATTGTGTCGGATTCAAGTAGTTTACAAAGATTGTTAAAAGGTAGGTTAATCCTACTCGGTTTTGATAGTAAAAATGTCTGTTTGTATGCATTTGTCACTTAGAATCCATGATAGGGTTGTATTGCATTCACCATGGTAATTGATAACATTAATGAGATTTATGTGTGTGTCGGAAATGCATTATAGCATGATGTTGATTTGTAACAACTCGAGAGTCGGAATGATTGAGGGATTGTTGTATTCATGGCAAGTTTGGAAAGTTGTCGCGTGAGGAGTCATATCTTTTCCATTTTGTATTTCATGTTGTGCATATGTGTTCACTATGCATGTTGGTGATTTGTTGAAGGAGCTATGGAGGTGGTACTTGTTATGGAGACATAAGGCGGTTGGGAGACTGTCTTACGCTCGGGTTGCCTCTTGGAGCTTCCTACTCCAAGAGGGATGTGCACATTAATGGCTTGCGTTATAGAGGGACACATGTGTTGAGACACGTCGTCTGACAGAGGT
>VHZZ01011122.1:28306-38527 GCA_009801015.1 Silene noctiflora | reverse complement strand
ATGTTGTCCCAGCCGGTGGACCGGCTGCCGGTCCATGGCCGGCTGGGAACCCTCTGTATGTTTTCTGGAAATTGGAAATTACCTTGTTGTGCCAGCCGGTAGGCCGGCAGCCGGTCACCCTGACCGGCTGGGAGCCCCTGCTTCTTTATTTACTTTTTTTGGCTCATTGGATGATGAATATTAATCGAGGTTATGATTTGTTTACGTCTCCGCATTTGTTTATGAGTGGTTTACATTTCATCTTGACCATTGAGTTGACTTCATATAACTGTTTGTGATATGCCATATTTCGCTCATTCTTGAGTTATCCTATGTAACACTTGTTCACATCTCCTTTTGTATGATCTAATGTATGAAATTGACATATTGCCTTATGACCTTGCTCATTTTGTCTCCGTTTYACWTGTGCCTTTCTGACGAGTGGATGGCTAGCCACTTGTGCTTTTCGGTCAAGTGTGCTTGTCTCTTGGCACTTCCGCCACTCTCGTGCCTTTCTGGCGATTGGGGTACTCGACCTCTTATTTGTAGATCGAGTCTTGGGTGCGGGCCTTTCTGCCGCATGTCGTAGTCTGGCCAGATAGACTAGGGCGTCCTAGCTAGTCGTCCTACCAGGGGAAATAATGTGTCTAGAGTGTTAGAGCTTGTTATAGGTCTTGAATGAGTGCATGTGCCATTTTCCATTAGGTATATCTCATGTTGGGTTCTACTATTAGCTTGTTTATGTTTGAATAATTCTAAAGATAATGTTATGGTTGAGTTAGTCTTAATATCATGTCATAATCATGTTATCGTGCCTTTACTCGTAATTCATGTATGTTTGTATGTATATTACACCTATGCATGCATGTTGAATATCTCTTATTCTTTATTGATGTATAATATTGTTGTTTATGCTTATCTCATTRTATCGTGGCTKGGAGGACYTGGAGTTACTCCCCACTGACTGTGGCATTCATGTTTTCATGAATGACAGGTACCGTCGGTGACTAGCTGGGGGAAGACTGTGTGGCTAGCGAGTAGTCGTTTATCCTAGGCCATAGTTTCGATTAGTAGACTTACCACTTATTATCATTATGTTGTCATTCGAGGGATATCTTTTCCCCGTCACATTTTTCTACTTTATCGGGTTATATAACTTATCTATTAAGCTCGCTTTATGCTTTAGTTTTATTGACGCTTCGCATTTAGACTTAAAAAGTTTTAAAAAATCCCGTATTTCCGATGTTTAATCCGTTTCCGCATATTAATTAAGTGTCGTTTAATAGCGGGGTGCCACAAATGATGTGATGAATGCCTTCGCGTTATGCACTCCTATATGACACCCTTTCATTTCCCTTTTATCTGCTGATGTCGCTTGATTGTATGTTTTTCATCCTCCTACCTATTTTCTGTCTGTTTTCAGACGCTGCAATTTGCACTCTACGCTCGTAGGGTGATGAAGAGGGCTCGAAATAAATGCCTCGCCACTAGAAAAACAAAGAACTGGCTAACAGTTGTGCTAAACTGAAGGAGTAAAGTGTCGAATTGTGGAACCAGGTGGTGGACCTGAAGGTGGAGTTGACCGAATATAAGAAGAAGAGCAAGGTTAACGCTGCCCATGCTCGGACTCAAGAGGTGTGTCAGGTTCTCACCGATGGGCTCTCCAAGGCTTAGCGAAGATCAAAGACTTGATTGACCCGACCACCAACGTTTCCACATATGTTACCTGGCAGGGCAGGATCAATTGCATGCAGGCATATGCTGAATGGCGACACTTATCATGGGACCTATAGGAGGAGATAAGGAAGCTTGACAAAGCCTTCCTTATTCCTTCAGATACGAGTATCCTGTTTCCTGAAATTGGTAAAGTCAACTCCCTTGTGGGGATTACAACTTCTGAGGAAGATGTTAATGGGGGCATTGTTGTTAAGGGTTTCAGTGCTACAAATGCTGCTACTGAGAACGTTGCTGCTACTATTGAAGCGGGTCCTGAATCTGCAATAGAAGGTCAGCTAGAGTATGTGGAGAAGCAAAAGTTGCTGATAGGATATTCGTGGACTAGACCTCTTATTCCTTTTTAAAAAAAATATTTTGTGTTTGTTTCGGGGACTTGGCCCTGTGTGGCACAAGTCTTTGTAATTATTTTTCAAACATTGGCTGTTGTTGTCTCTAGGGCAAGTTTTGCTTAAGGGAGCAGGACATGTTTTTATTAAATTAACCTTGTTCATGACGCAAGGTGTTTTAACCACTTTAAACTAATAGGGGGCGTACTTTAGGTAAGTTTAATGTCTTTCTAAGACGTACATGAGCGTTGTAGGACACTTGTTGCCATAGTTATCCCTGCACTTATGTTGTGTGCATGCACTAATTTGGGATCTAACGATCGAGTACTCGCATCCAGTAGTCACTTTGGGGGGTGTATCAGGGAGCTGGTGAGTTTTGAGCTGACTTGCCATTTCCCTTTTGTGTCTGCCCGCCGCTTGAGGGTGTCCCTTAGGAATTTGGTTGGGCATATTGGTTGCCATGTGCCTATCACCCCGCGTTCAGGAGATAAGACTCTTGTCGTATCACATCTAGCGAGTAATTGAGGTTAGGGCTTAGAGTCTTTCTTCCAAAAATCGAAAATAAGAAACTAAACTACCAACCAAGTAGTGAAGGATACATGGTGCTGGTTCTAGAGCAACTACTGGATCCAGGAAGCCACAGTATACACCACTTAACCAGTTGATACAAAAGGAGTTGAAACAAAATTCAAAATAAAAAGCACAATATGAAAGTTAACGGCAAAATAATGTGCATATTACCTTATTCTTTTTCTTTCTTTTTCTTCTTTTTTTTTTTTTTTTTTTTTTTTTTTTGGACTGTTGAAACATCCTCTATACATTAAAGTCCCCACACTTGGTCAAACATATTACTTTTTGAGGTGGAGTATGTTCCATGGTTTTTATATGATTTGATCTTTCATGGTTATAAATATGTTTGTTCCATCGCCAACTATACTTCCCCCCAGGTATGGTCCTCCCCATTTGTAGGCGAATTTGCCAACTTTCTGATTTTTGGTATTTTGGAATACCTTTTTGAGGACCAGATCTCTTAACTCCAGGGTCCTAATTCTGACATTCTAGTTATATGTCCTGGCCACTGACTGCTTGTAAGAGGCTAGGCGTATGTGAACATTTGCCCTTAACTCGTCTATGGTATCCACGCTCCTGGTCATCTCCACTTGGTTGTACTCCCCTATCATACATCCATACATGTGAGTGGGTACTAGAACCTTTGATAGTATTACTGCCTCTGCTCCAAACACCAAGCTGAAGGATGTTTGGCATGTTGCTCTCTTCGGAGTAGTTCTATCTGATCACAAGACCAAGGATAGCACATCTTCCCACTTCCCTCTTAACTCTTCCAGCCTCTTCGTTATATTTTCTATAATAATTTTGTTGTTGGATTCAGCTTTCCCATTGGACTGAGGGTTTCTAGGTGCTGACTTTTTTAGTGTGATGTTCCACTTAGCACAAAGTCCCTGAACGTTGTTTGATACGAACTGTGACCTATTGTCACATATAATTTCTAAAGGGATTCTAAATCTGCAAATAATGTTTCGTTTGATAAAAGAAATTACGTGTCTTTGTTTTACCTCAGTAAATGACTCAACCTTTATCCGTTTTGAGAAATAGTCCAACATTTCCAGCATATAAATTCTATTCACCGGGGCTCTTGGCAGCGGACCAATGATATCTATGCCCGATGTCATGAACGACCATGGTGAAATGTTCGGGTGTAGGGGTTCTGCTGGCTCATGGGTCACTGGTGCTGATCTCTGGCATGTGTCACATTTTTTTACATACTCTACAGTATCTGCATGCATTATGGGCCAGAAGTATCCCTGCCTGAGGACTTTGTTTGACTCCTGCCCCTGCATGGTTTCCGCATTCGTCACTATGGATGACATGGAAGACAGTCTGTGCTTTTGATTTATCCAGGCACCTTAGCTAGGATCCTGCTAAAGATCTTCTAAAATGCACATTATCAATTAGTATAAACCCGGAGGCTTTCATTTTAAAACTTCTTACCTCCTTATTGTCTGTTGGTAGCTTGTCTTCCTTTAACCAATCCAAGTAAGGGTTGCGCCAGTCAGGATCGGCTTGCTGGGCCTCTGCGTTCACCAGTATACCAACTCCATTCACTTTTTCTTGATCATGTTTCTTCTCCTGTATTCCCTCGTCTTCCCGTGTCACCTTTTGTATTGCTGGTTCTAATACATCGATGATTGGTATGTTGGATAGCTTAGCTGGCTTAAATGTTGCACCTACGGTTGCTATCGCGTCAGTCTCTACATTCTGATCCCTGGGGACCTGATCGATCTCGAAAGTTCTAAACTTTCGATTTAGGTCCCTTGCTACCTTTAAGTAGGCGACCATCTTCGAATCCCTAGCTGCGTAAGAATCATTTACATGGTTAACTATCAGTAAAGAATCGTTGTATACTTTCAGGTTCTTGATTTTTAGGTCAAGGGCCAGATATAAGCCAAGTATGAGCGTCTCATACTCTGCTTCACTGTTCATTGCTTTGAATTCACAACGTACTACCTGGACTATCAGGTTCCCGTGAGGTGACCGTAGCACCAGACCCACTCCTGCTCCCCTTGCGTTGGAAGCACTATCTGTATGTAGTGTCCAGGCCTCATCCCCCTTGTCCTCGTCTATTATCATCACGTCTTTCTCAGCCCGAGCTTGGATAGCTAGGCTGAAGTCTGACACAAAATCCGCCAATGCTTGTGATTTTATTGCAGTTCTTGGTTCGTACTGTATATCATATCCGCTAAGGTGTAGTGACCACTTAACCATTCTCCCTGACAGCTCAAGTTTTCTCATGATTGATTTTAGGGGGTAGTTAGTTATCACACGTATGGTATGAGATTTAAAGTAGGGACACAACTTATAAGATACAGTTACAAGTGCTAATACTAGTTTCTCAAGCGATGTGTACCTAGTCTCTGTAGGGAGCAGAGACTTGCTCACGAAGTATAATGGTGTCTGCTCTGTATCCCGCTCCATCACCAAGACTGCAGTGACTGCTACCTCCGTAACTGATAGATACAGGAACAAGGGCTCTCCTTGTTCTGGCTATGAGAACAATGGTGGCGAGCTAGGTAGCATTTTAGTTCCCTAAATGTCATTTCATTCTCTTTGGTCCACTCAAATTTCTGACTTTTCCTTAATATGTCGTAGAATAGCCTGCATCTGTTTGAGGATTGAGAGATGAACCTGCTTAATGTTGCTACCTTTCCTGCCAATCACTGAACATCCTTGGATCTTTGACGTGACTGCAGCTGGAGTACATCTTTGATTTGCTCTGTACTGGCCTCTATCCCTCTTTGCGTCACTATGTACCCCTAGAATTTTCCCGATAAAACTCCAAAAGTGCATTTGGACAAATTAAGCTTTATCTTGTATTCCCTCAACGTGTTGAAGGTGTCCGCCGGGTGCTCCAAATGGATATCCGCTTTCCTTAACGTCACCACCATGTCATCAATGTACATGATGCGCGTCCCGTCGTCAAGGCCCATCAAACAATATTTATACTCTAACTAACTAGCAAGTAGAAAGTAGAGGTCGATCCCAAAGGACGGTTTGTCAAACTATGATCAAAAGCAAACTGGTGATGTCTTAGTGTCACAAATTTGGGTTGAGTTGGAAGCTACACTACTATGATAAAAAAAGTAAATAGAGGAAGCAACAAAGCATGCAAATAAAGGTGAGAATGTAAACAATTGATTAAAGGCACTAGGGTGTCATGGGTTCCATAGGGGTAAATATGGTATGATTATAGTAATGAACCCGTTAAATGAGTAGCTATGCTAGGATCGAGTTCGTTTATATCTTACAATCCTTAGGAAGACCTAGGTCTCGGAGTCGAGTTGGTTTATAGCTTACGACCCCTACAACGACTTCGTTCTACCCATTCAACAAATGCATGGTCTAACAATACTCAAGTTGGTTTATATCTTACAAGTTTTGTGAAGGAGATAGAGAATCATGCTAGGTGTTCAATCAAGCATTTCATCAAATATAACATGTGCATAAGTTGAAGAACATAACAAACAATCATTCATATGAACTCATCATACATAGATCTAACCCATGATTACTCTCCTACCCCCCACTAACCCTAGCTAGAGGACTACTCACACATCATTGTGGTAAACATGCCAAAGAGGGTGTCAAACATCTTAGCAAGCATAAACATGATGATAATGAAGTAAATAAAAAAAGGAAGTAAATAAGTGATTAAACAAAGAATAAAAGGATTATACCAAGTTAAGATGAACAAAGGAATGGAAGAACATTAGAAGAAAGCTGTGATTAATGATGAGGAGTTGTTAATTCCCCAATCTAAAACCCAAGAATTCTTCAATTACAAACTAGATCTTGAGTTGCTTGAATAACAAGAAAAGTATTAAAGTGTAATTAAACTAATCTAAGCTAAGATATGGATTTATTGTCAATCCCCCTTTTCTACTTAATTACATAAGCTATTTATACTAAGTATAATATTAGGGTAAACTAAGGGCTTAAATAACGATTAGGCCCCTTAAACTAGTCCAAGGAGATGCTATACCTCGTACCACTCATGAGAGTCCTTGAATTTGATCGCATATGGCATTCTGAAGGGGGACTCGTGCGAGTCCTCCCTGACTCGCACGAGTTGGACACAGACTCAGACGAGTCTGGGAGGACTCGCACGAGTTCTCCACTAATGTCCACCCCTTTTCTTTGCTGCCCCAAGACTCATGGGGGCTCTCCATCATTCCCCAAATAATTCATTTATCTACTATGGATATTAGTCTTGATCCCTCCTTCTTGCTTGGTTATTAAATGCGATCCATTTAGCTCCCTAATTGTTCCATAAGTGCAAGGTCGACACTCCTCTTCTTTTAAGAGCAACAAAACCCTATAGAATAGAAAAATAGACAACTAAAGATAAGAAATGACCCTAATGCATACATAAAAGCGTAAGGAAAGAGGTTTGGGGACTAAATGTGCGTAGAAACAAGTCACATCAAATATCCCCAAACCGAACCTTTGCTCGTCCCGAGTAAAGAGGTGATTAAACTAAGACCTTTATTTAAACTAACTAATAAACTAACCGATGTGAGACAATTAGCGGGTCTCACTCCGCCCCTCAACTCACAACAAGGCATCCATGAGGTAGGGTGCCTTCTTGCAAGGTAATGTGGGGCTTGCCAAATTGGCGATGCATCCTACATGAAGCACAAGAACAAAACAAAGGATGAATCTACAAAACAATAGCCACTTTCCTCATCTAAGTGGCCGAAATCATTTAAATGGGAAGCAATACAAGGGTACACACTTCATCAAAGATACTAGTTCTCCAAGTTACTAGGTCCAAGAGGATACAAACAAGTCACCTCCAAATGGTGTCGAACTAGGCTACTTTTGTCCTCAATCGCTAAATGCTTTCGTCAAGGGCGATCGGATGGGATGNTTGTCCTCAATCGCTAAATGCTTTCGTCAAGGGCGATCGGATGGGATGGAAGGATGATCCCTATGATGTTAGTGGCATGTGACATGGAAAGTCTCAGTTTCTCTACGAGTGTAAAGGCCAAGGGTCGTCCCAAGCTTGACAAGGTGGCGTAACAAAAGATTTTAGGGAATGAAATGCTCAATTCCTTAAAACATTAGTGGATTTGATTGACATTCGAAACTTGTCCTCATTCACTTTCACATTCAAAACATTATATGAGGTTTGTCCCTCGCTAGCTAGTGTCCTTTGCTTTCGCCAATCGCTTATTAGGCAACCGGTTAACCTCTAGACAAATAGCTTTTTCGGGGTGATAGTCACTCTGTCTTTGGGTGGTTGAATTTACAACCGAATGGAGGCTCAATTCAATGGATCCTGCACCAAAGCACATCGAAGTGGTACATCTCTATCAAAATAGTTCACTTTGACATTTCACTTTACAAAACAGTTGAGGTTTACATTGTGATTTATTCACAACAAAACTTTGAAAAGATTATTACAAACTTATACATGAAAAGCATTTTTAGGATGCCAAACCACCAAGTCAATCCAAGGTCACCTAGACAAGTTTATTGGATCCATATCACATTATAGGGTTGGACAAGGTGACTCACATGCAAACCCTTGACTAGGCCTTAGCTCATGGGACAAAATATACTGGTAGGACACAATCTAGGGTGTCTTGTATGTATTCTAGAAAGAACAGTCTCAAGGAGAAAAAGTATCAACAAGGGCCTGATATACACTTGTCAAGCTCCCATTTAGGCATTTTCACAAAAAAATTCCTAAATGCAAGATATATGCCATGATGCAACTATGTATAAACAAGTCTAATGCACATGCTCTAACAACTAGTATGACAAGTAATCTAAATACAAACTCTATCATCACATAGTAGACAAGCCGCAACAACAAAAATGCACCACATTGTCATTAACATAAAATAAAATAGGGATAAGAGAATGAAACGATCATACCATGCGTCTCTTCATGCATCCCTTAGGGATGTCTCGAATATGGTGTAATCCCTATGCGAGAAGAGTCAAACACAAGTATATACGATACTAAAGCTATACATTATAAAGTAAAGGCATGTTTTCGCTTTTTGGAATTTTTTCAAATTTTTAGGGGTTCTATTTTTAAGAAAAAAAAAGAACATGTTTAAGTTTTTCAAATTTTTCGAATTTTTATAAGTTTTTGGGAGTAAGTAAGAATTACCATCCCCACACTTATTTCGGACATTTTCCTCAATGTATAAAGGTGGGCAAAGGAAATGCAAAATGCAAGTGTAAGAATGCATGAAATGAATGCTCTAACCATGCAAAGCTATATGACATAAATGTACAAGTGATGCAAATTAGTCTAACCTAAGTGATGCATGATTTCTATTGTTCGGAGAGCCAATTTGAATTGACTAGGGGTGCTTGTGCTCAAACTTCCCCAAACCATTTACAACATTATTACTAGTGTGAGGAAGAGAATTTTGGGCACAAGAGCATGAATGCAATGCATGAGGTGACTAACTACAAGAATTGATCATGAGATAAAAGAGAGACCAAAGGAGGATTAGGAGACTCACAAAAGTGGGACAAAGTGTAATGCTTGTAGTATCCATTACCTTTACATGTGAGTGGCTCTTCTTTTGGGTCTTCTCTTCACAAGACATTTTTGGCGAAGTCGGACTCCTGATCGTCTGTTGGTACATCAACAAACACATCACCCTCACTATCAAGCTTTACCGTGTCTTCATCATTTAGACTTTTATTTTACGCACCTATACTTCTTCCTTCTCTGCCTTCGTTATCTTGGTTGAAGTTTTGAAAGAGGTGGTCAACCCTTGTCCAAGAGGGAAGGGCACTATCCCTAGAAATCTTTCCGTTGGAGACTTTCTCATGGAACCAAGGATAAAGGGTGTAGTAGAGGTCAACGCGGTCTTGATAAAGTTAATGATGCAAGTCTTGTAGGAGGCCGGTAATGAAGTCTTCGATGATGGCTTAAAATTCGGGGTGCCGATATTCTTCGTATTTGATCAGAAATGGGGGAATTTGAATTTCTCCCGAGGTCTCCTTATCATTTTCCTTAGCTTGTCACCTTGGGAGAACGTTAGTTCTTAATATGGGTGTTATCATGATGCCCGACACTAAGTATGTGGGTACTCTAGAAAGGGGACTACGTCGTGGCGTCACTCGTGGGAACCCTTTACGTGGTAGCTCGATAGGTGAGCACCCTTTTGTTAACCACAAAATTCTATCTCCCTCCTCAAAGCGGATCCAATGATGATGATGGCAGAGGAGCTCCTCATTGATCAATTTATTTCCCGGAATCGGGATGTAAGAATGATCACGGTTGAAGTTTGGGTTAAAGTGCCTAGCAACTCGAGTGATTAAACCCCCATTTACAACATGTTTCATTGAGCATTCTCTCCCATTTGCAAACCTCACCCATCTTTCCAAAAGCACATATGGAGCATTGAAGATATACCCGCTATTCCCTTGAATTTGCAAGTAGGACTCGAAGAAGTCTAGGTCAAGCTCGTTTACTATCGCGGGATCTCATAGAGCAAGGATGGTGCTAGTGAGGAAACGATAGGCGTAGCGAATAATTGGGTTTTGGATGGACAAATGTAACACCCGCAATTTTTATTTACGGCCTTAAAAATAATTTAATACTTTAATTAAAGCAAAATATATTCAAATC
>VHZZ01011121.1:59882-70579 GCA_009801015.1 Silene noctiflora | reverse complement strand
AGTAGGCATACTATCAGTTTGAGTTGTACTTTTTTATTTTATTCACGTTGCTTTAAATTTTCAAACTGCTATTTGAGCTATGTGGTTTGTAGCTTCCTGGGTCCATGGTTGCTCTGGAATCCCATGAGATAGCGCCAGGTACTTCACATCGTTCTTATAGGTTTTTAATTTTCCCATTTTGGGTTCTTTGAAATGCCACTTTGAGCTCTAACTTTTATGGTACATTAAGAGTGTTGCCAACAGGACTGTCAACTGTGAACACGAGGTGACAAGGCACACAACACTCCAACATGCCTAACCTAATTCTTCCGAAAGTGGCACCCTCACGAGGCGGCTTGTGGAAAATACGAAGGGGGTTTGGCCGACAGCTTAGAGCTCACGCAACTACCCCGAATACCAGCCCCAAGATAGTTATCGACACTTAGTACTTGACGTAGTCAGGGCCCCAGCATGCATGCAAAAACGTAAGGAGCGCAGAGATTTTTGAGCAACCAGGATCCTGCAACGTTCCATTTGTCCTAGAATGACGATAAACTTGCCTAAGGTACGCCCTCGTTGGCTTTAAATATGATGAACACACCTTGCGTCATGAACAAGGTTAAGTAGTCAAAATGCGGCGTTAAGTCTAAATCAACCCCCTGGGCTGACACAACAGCTAGCTAAGTCTAAATCAGCCCCCTGGGTTGACACAACAGGTCTAAATCAGCCCCCTGGGTTGACACAACAAAAATTCACAAGGCTGAACCAGCTCATAGAGCTAGTACAACTACTTAATACGCGCATAAATCTGTCAGTAGATAGATAAAACAATACAAATAGGGTAAAGAAAACTAAAAGTCTGCATAACGACCAAGCAGCTGTCATTACCAAAAAAGGCCCACCTGTCACCTAGACAGACAAAGCCAAGAGTATGATTTTATCTTGTCGCCACGGTAGGAACCACAAACCAAGTTTTAAAATACTTACAAAGCCTGCGCCACACAGGGCCAGACCCCAAAACCACAAATACTTAAAAACAGTTTAAATAGAGGCAAGATCAATGACCTCCCTCTCAACTGTCACAACTTCCTCCTCTGCTTGCTCTAGCTGATTTTCATTTTCAGGAATTGGATCAAGTTGGACGACTCCTTCAGCTGCAACCTCTTCCTCGGCGACCTCAGCATCAGTTGACTGAAAAGGAACAGACTCCTCCGTAGCAGCTTGTTCAGCTAGGGCAGGAGAATTCACCTCACCAACCTCTGGCATAAGCACACTCAGTTCAGGAGCCACGGGGTAGAGGTTCTCCAGCTGCCTCTTCTCTTCATCTGCATCCTGGAGGGTAAGGGATCTTGTCAGAGCTTCTCGCATCCCTCTAATATTGCCTTGCCGGGTGGCATAGACAATAATGTTAGTCGCCAGGGTTATCAGATCGCTGATCCTCTCATCAGAACACTGGAGGGCCTCAGTTAAAGTGTTGCACACCTCCTGGGTACGGGCCAGCTGATCAACCTCCTTCTTCAGCCGTTTCCTAGCCCCGACCAACTCAGTCTTTAGCTCCGCCACACGGTCCCTTAAGTCAGCATGCTACCGCTCCAAATCAACAATGGATCCCTTAAGCTCCTGGTTCTTCGCATAAATGGCCAGGCTAGCGGTCTGGATCCTGTTGATCATCTTCCTGTTGTAGAGAGCCGACTGGAGGGCCTGAGACCAGCAGTTAACTAGTGAGCCAAGTTGAAGAATAAAGCAAGAAAGGGCATTGTGCACATCGTTCTCAGCCATCTCCTCAAGAGCGAAATTCTTGAACTCCTCGACAAGCGGGGGGAACAAGAGTTGGTCCATCGCAGGCCAGTAGAGGGCAACGTCCAAGTTGCCAAAGCCATTAGAGAAGTGGGCAGTAAAGCCTCCACTGGTGGCAGCAACAGCAGGGCTCGGTGGGGGCGTAGGAAGATGACGTGACAAAGGGGTGACTTCCAGGGGCTCGCTGGCAGAGCGAGCAGTACGGGAGCCAGAGCGCACAGGGGCAGGTTGAGGAGCAGGAGTAGAGGCAGGCACCCTCCTCTTAGAAGACGAAGGGCCATCAGGACTTTCTGCATCCCTCTTTCTGGCACTTTGAAGAATGGCTTCGAGAGGATCAATTATGGCACCTTCACAAACCAGGAAGAAAGAATCAACCACTATCAGGCGGCGGGGAAAGAACAAAGCCCGTTGGCAGAATCAAGGGAACATACCAGAAGACATGCTACGTGTTGATTGCTGGGGATTGGATGAAGAAGCAGGAGAAAAACCAGGGAGCAGATCATGGAACTTTCTACTGTCAGCAGGAATATATAACAGCTTGTTGCGAGCAGAGGTAGGGTTACCCAAGCGGACGAGAGGCGTGGGACCTATACACAAACAAAGAGTAAGCCAGTAAGCACGATGAAGACAACAAATACAACAAGGAGGCCGCTTACTCGAATTCATGGCCCAGTCCTCAAAGATATAATCGGCAGGCGGCTGAATGGAGTCCTTCCTCAAGTAGAAGAATTCCACGAACCACTTCTCATCCCTCGATTTGGACACATGCTTGAAGGGGGTCTCTCCATGACCACGGAAAGAAAACAGCCCTCTCCCCAGAGACCGGATCTCAAACATATGCGCCAACTCTCCAAGGGTAATGACGCTACTTGTATTCTGACTCGCCGTGAGGGAGTATAAGAGAACTCGCCACACATTCGCAGAAATTTGAGCCATGGCGAAGTTGTTGGTACGAAGAAAGTTTTGAGCCAGTTTTGGAAAGGGGAAACGAAGACCGTACTTAAATGGGTAAAGATAAAAGCAGACCCATCCCTTTTGGGATGCATTCGCTTTTTGTCCCGGGCCAGGAATAAAGCTTTCAACATCGTCTCCAAGCCCCAAAAATTCCTTGATTCGAGGAATGTCGACAGTTGTTAGAGAAGAGTCACAGTTGTGGGGGTAGACGAAGAGACCACGGGACAGGAAAAGTTGGTCCGACCCAAGATCGGCAGAGGTAGAAGAAGAAGCGGCTTGACGCGATTTACCCATAACGATGCAAGAAAAGATCAAAAAGAAGGAGCCAATTACCTGATAAATCAAAAGCGAAGCTCCGGGGAAGAATGGCGATGAACCGGCGAAGGAGATGAAGAAGGAAGTGAGGTTTAGAGAGAGGAGGGGTTTTGAAATTTGGGAATTAATTATGGGAAAAGGGGTGGTTGGAGTTATAAGGGGAGAAATCGAGGGGGCGGAAGTCGAGGAGTAGTGGGGCAATGATGAGTGTGTGGGAAGTTGAGCAAAAAGACTGCGCGAAATACAAACTGATAATTCCCCGCTCGTCAGTTCGAAGCGTGACTCGCAAGAAATTAGGGGCAAACTGTTTGGGCCAAAATCTGCACATTGGGCCCAGGGAGGAGTTGGTCCATTGAGGAGAGAAGGAGGGACGGATCAGGCCGAGTAACGAAGCAATCAAGTGAGCCTGCAAGAAAGAAGGAAGTAAATGGGCCGGCAGCAAATTGAGGAACATTGGGCCTCAGCTAGCAAGCTGGATTCGGCGGCAGAAGTGCCCATCTAAGGCGCCATACGGTTGACTTTCTAAGCAAGCGACTTAAACCCTACTAGGGTTTAGGTCCTATATATAAAGCGAAGAAAGGAAGAAAGATCATTCATTCACATATCAAACCCTTGACGCTGTACTAGCAAAATAGTCGTGGCCTCCATACTTGTATTCGTCCTCCACATTTAACAAAGCTAGTGTAATCCTTGGAAGGGTACCGTCCCCTTCCTGCGGTCTTTTCCCACGTTGGGTTTTCCGTGTCACCAAAAGTTCTTGCGTCAATCTCTTATTTACGTCTTTATTATTTGCATAACTATCATACACGCACTATAAGTCCCGCAATTAACGCATAAGACCGCTTTAACCTAAATTAACCTAATTCAGTAGAAAAATACCAAAACAATGGGTTTAAGTAAAGATTACGCGGAAGGTTCAGGGGAAAGCGCGGCAATGCTAGACGACTCCATAATACAAATTTGTTATACAAAGGAAGGTGCACTTAGATTATCAGTGAATCAGTGATTGATGCATTTTTCAGGTATTAATCAATAAAATAGGAATGCTAGCCGCTGTTTTCTATGTAAACATACCGCCAAAATCAATGTGTATATATATATATAAATCCTTTAGTATCTAATCTTTGTAAAATCTTCATGTTATAGGAATTATTTTTTTTTTTTTTGGGTTTTTGTAATTTCTAGATATGGTTATTGTACTCTCATTTATCAATGAATTATGAATGTCTGCATTTCTTCCCCGTCTCATACATTTCATATAAACCGTCTAGGGAAAACAAGGGCGTCTTAAAACAAATGGAGACCCAGTACGACATGGAAAAATGAGGCCCCAAAATAAATGCACAATTATATTATACTTCGAGATTTGTATTGAATTTCATTAATAAAAGCTAATAATACGGTGACCAAAAGCGGAGGCCCGATTCCCACGTCCGTGGTTGCCTGTGGCCTTAAACACCCCTGAGGGAAAAAATAAAATTGTTTCTTACCAACTTAAGAATAGTATCATCTGTATACATACAATCAAATCGCATTTACATGGAAACATTTCTGATTTGATTTTTAAATGATGCAATTTTTTTGAATAAAACCCGACATTGCATAAGCATGTTCAATTCAACCATCCCTTCCCTTAAACACTAATATCTGATATTTGTTTTCCCTACAAAATGCACTCCAAAACAGCACAAACTATTCTAGTTCTATTCCTATCGACCATTTGTTTACAAAATCTACAGTTAGCACACGGAGATGATGGTCTAATAATAATGCTTTGTCGAACAACAGACTTTTATAAAGGCCTCGTTTGGTTGCCCCCATAAAAATGGGTGAATTGGAAAATCCCATGATTTGGAAAAATGGAAGATGTTTGGTTACTCCAAATCATTGAATTTTCTTTTTCCCATGAATTTCCAACTCCTCCATTATGGAGGAGTTTAATTGCTTAGCCCTCCCTAGGTAATTGGAAACTCCTGTGTCAATTTAATTCCAGGATGTGAACCAAACGCGTTTTGGGCAATTCACATGAATTGGCCAATTCATGTGTTTTATAAAATCATGGAAACTAATTCCAGCATGGCAACCAAACGAGGCCAAAGAATGCTGTGATTGTGTGAACTTTATTGCTGGTTTAACGTCTCAACAGACCTCGGTGTAGCAAAAGCTTTCATGACCTGTGGTGCTCGTGCTGTAGCCGCACTGTACACTGACGGGCATGCAAATTTACAGAAAACTACAGACCCGGCGTTAAAGGAAGCCTTGACCGTCTGCCTCAATAAAGTCGAGGCTATTCAAAGACCGCTTCAATTAGCTGGAGCATGCGCGGATAAAAGGGATTTCAGAGGTGCCGAACGACACGTTCAAGAGATATTAACTCTGGTTGGTACCTGTGATGATGCAGCTAGGTTTAAGAGCCGCCAATTCCCTGATGTTGTGGTTAGTGATTTGGCTACCGTTCAAAGGGATTGGTATGGAATTGTATTCAAAATGTTGTATATTCTTCATTAAGCTTAAACTTGCAATCATTGCAACACATTTATAAAACCATACTATTGTACTACACAATTTACTATAATACCGTCTCGATCCGATTTAACATTTTACCCGTATTTTCTTATATTTATATACCGAGTACTTGTTGAGCGGCATTCATTTCTTCAATTATATGTGATGAGCATTCTAAAAATCGTAAACAATTGAACTTTTGTTGAATGACTTGAATCGCTTGCCTTTATGAGTTGTCAATGTGACCGACTTTTGAACGACAACGCTTGTTTGCCGAAGGTAAACTTTAACAATCCGATAGGCATGCAAATGTCAGCTAAGTATAAAGTCACGAGGGTTGGTATTCATGACCTTGGTTCAATCACCGTCATCATATTCAACCTTGCGACTCTCCTTAAACGAAAAAAAAGAACAATTCGATAGCTCGATAGGCGATGGTGTGACCGCATGAATCAAAAATTAAATAAAAAAAAGTAGCGTGGATTGATTTGAAACTATCCTAAGAGAACATTCACAAATCACAAATGATGATATCATGCGAATTAACTACCACTACTAGTCTACTACTCCTCCTTCATTTCGGTCATTTGTTTAACTTTGTTTTTTGCACAAAGATTAAGAAAAGACACAAGTTAGCAAATATTTTTAACCATGCTAACAAAGGCTCGCCCTAAACTCACGATCAGAAACCATAATTACAAATCAAACTTTTCCCAAATGGTTTAAATATAAAACCTATAACGTGTTCACTTATTACTATCGACAAAGAGACGAGATACATATGTATAGTACTCCGCATGATCTTATCTAATTTAGACTTAACTTTCGTGGTGAGTCTCTCATGGTGTATTACGTATATGCATCATATCTATGGCGAATCTTCATCTTCTTAACCCTAGATAGTACTAAGCTCTCGGCATACGTATTGAAGAGTTTGGAACGACAAACACCTAAGAGGGAAAGGGGTGAATTAGATGTACCTTTTTAAAATTTATTCTTAACATGGTTAATTGATAACTCAAGTGAAGAACCTTGTAGTACAAAACTTGAGAAACTTAATAGAACGTAAGTTCACAAGATGGTTCAGCATTTCTATGTCACAGTATAGATGACCGTGACTCAGAACTGGCAACAAGTGTACACGAGAAAGAGCAAAATTAGAGAACGTAAAAGTAAATGAACAAACAAACGATGTTTTAAAAGTTGGTTCAGACTCTACTCCGAGGCCTACGTCCAACCCTTATTTTATTGTTTGTTTAGAAATTTACTCAAACAACTAAACCCTTACAATGAAAATAACTCGTCAATCTATCCCGATTGCACTCAAACTTAAAGCTACTCCGCTTCAAGAGTTTATATGTTCTATCTCAAAGGTTTACAGAGTCTTTAAATCTCAAGGGTTTACTTAATGAACATGGACTTAAACACGAGAATCATGGAACAAACTCATTATGTCACAGTGCAGCGAACTGATACTTGGAGGTTTACCGCTTTTGAAAACAATTGAAGACTTTATAAACTGAAAAACGTTTTGCAAATACTTAAAGAACAAAGCTTTAAATGCACAAATGATTTGCAAGATTTCTCAATAAATGTTTTAGAAAGTCTTGGGTAATAAATGAAGCAGACTCTCTATTTATAGTGGATTTCATCATCTAAGAAGTACAACTTAGACTAATTAAATCCATTATAAAATAGCCTTTGAGTGATGGCAAGTGTTAGGTTTAGACTTAAGCACACAAAACTTTAGTCATTTTCAGAAAACTCTTCCCCAAACACTCAATATGTGACCCTTTACCAAATTGGCAGAAAACTTTTCTAGCTTTAAACTTTTACAAGTCCAACCTTACCATTTTGGTAAAAAACAAATGCACAAATCTAGAGGATTCAACTTGAGAGATTTGTGATTTCATTATTCAGATTTGTTTTCAGATTTGTGTTTATTTTCTACCAAGTCATATTCATTTTGTTGTAATTCAATAAACTTGACAACACCCTTTATAAATCTAGCGGTAGGACGTCTCGTCTTATTATCTAACCTTTCATAATACATCCAGTGGTGGAGCTAGGGGGGGCTAGTAGGGGCGGCCGCCCCCCTGGCGGTTGAGTTTTTCGAAGTTTTTAGTTAGATTTTTCGAGTTTTTTCCGAGTGTCCCTTATATTATTAATCATCCGCCCCCCCTAAAAAATTTCGCCCCCCCTGAACTCAAATCCTGGCTCCGCCACTGAATACATCCATGAACGTTTCAATCTCTTCATTTTAATCTAAACAACAACCCATAAAATAATTTTTAACAATAATATTACATCTAAAATTACACTATTTTTTTTAAATAATATTAACATTATATTATTTATACTAATATTACCTCTAACATACTACCTTAAACAATATTATTAAAAAATTCAGACACACTAACTTAAACAACAACCTCAATTCACATAATAATAACAATTTATCAAAAAACTCCAATTTATATAAACCCTAACCCCCCAATTTAACCCTAATTAAATAACAATTAAAAACATAACAACATCAATAAGGCTAAAAACATCGTCTTACACTAATTAGGACCACTAATTGTACAATTAAAAGCATAACAACRTCATCTTACACACTAACTTGAASAATAAWAYTACCATTATCAAAATCAATAACACTAACATCATCAAAATCTATCATACATTCACATTATCATAACTCAATTCACATAATAAACCCCCAATTTATAAAAACCCTAACCCCCAATTTATACACACTCTAATTAACTAACAATTAGCATCAATATATCTAACATCCTCCTACTAAGCTACTACAATCACTAAATCTACAAACAAAACAAAAATTAAACTAAAAATTGAAATTAGGATTTCTAGTAAACAAACCTTGGGACTAATGTGTGTTGTCGTTTTTTTTTTTTTTTTTTTGATTTGGTAAAGTGATATGAAGGAGACGAGTTCGTCTTCTGATTGTATCAGGAATTTTGACGACTGATTAAGGTAGTCGCCAATTTGGCGACTGAAATCAGTCACCAAATGTAATGGGTGGTACGGAAATGGGTAGTCGCCAAATTGGCGACTGATTTCAGTCGCCCGAGTTTATTTTCAGTCTCCAATTTGGCGTTACCTGCAGTTGTCGCCCGATTTCACTTTTCTTGTTGTAGAATTAGCTCCTTGGCCTCCACATGAAACTCGTCACTGAAGGTCTCTTTTGTCGTTTTGTAGAGGCGCAATTTCCTTATCACGTCAATAGCATCGGACAATTGCTTTGGAGCAGCAGTTTGAAAGCAGCTGTGAATATGAGCACTACATACCAAAAGCACGTATAAGCCCAAAATACACATCAGAATCCAACCAAAGCAGAAAACACAGCAACAGTTTTGTATTTCCACCCTATAAAATATTGTGCATACTATGTGGAGTAATTTAAAATAGAAGTACAGATGCACTCACTTATCGTAGACCAAGATGCCAAATCCAAATTCACGTGCATGATCAATTAATAGGTGGGTGATTGAATTAATGACGCAGGAGCATTTGATCTTGTTCTCTGAATTGTTCTGTGAAACTAATAATAAAAGATGAACCGCATCTTCTAGCAAGCACAGTCTCGACTCACCTATCAATTTCTCGTGTTGCACCATCTTTTCTTCATCAGCCAACTCGGTTTTGTAGTCACGGAGGTTCATTATTAGTTCACATATCCTAGGGGTAGCAGTTTGATAGTTGCCCATTCTAGGCTGTGAATAAGAATGCAAGAATTTAGGAAAAGCAATAACTATACAAAGATATGTACTCCGTATATGGTAATATGGTAAGACGAAATATACAACAGAATATCGACCAAGATTTTAGAAATATTCTAGATAGTACATATCATCCATTTTAGAGTTAACCAAGACGATCACTACGTATGAATTTCATGTCACTAATCCAGTCACAGCACATATGAATTTCATCATCACTAATTCAGTCACAGCACAACGAACTAGCTATATGACTAACATAGTTCTTGAAGACGATCACATATGAATATCTATGTTACTCCGACACTTCGAGAACATCAAAATTAAGAATAAAATTAAGAATGTTAACTTCGACATTTCCCAGTGTCTCCATCCCACACATAAGAAGTGGCAACACCTTAATGATTTATCGTTTTGACATCTGTCTATACAATCTTTCCGTAGTGAAAAACACATATAAGCGAAACAAAGGGGTCTAAAACAAGCACACAAGTCAAGCCAAGACCTTCAAGAAGGTCGAATAAAACAAAAAAAATGTAGAGACAACTGATGCAAAACTCTCATAAGTCATATCCCTCATTTTGAGAAAAGTATGCTGCAAAAGAGGCCAGAGTAAGGCATAAAAAAAGTCCATGCTCATAAGACGAAGGATTCGGCTACACAAATGACAAAGTGGTATGTGTAAATCGATATCAAAACCAGAAACACAAGAAGAAAGAGTTAGTACACTATACACAGGGAGAAAAAATTAAATAGTTGGACAAGAGCTTGAAAACACCGTAAATATTTTTAGGTACCACTCAGCAAACGCAACTGTACAAACTCGTAAACATAGATGCAAACTAAAGCACTATCGTACAAGGCTCTGGCAATAAGCCTACGTGAAACGCAGAAAGAAGCACTAAACCAATATGTGTATCAAAATGGACAGAGGGCATTATTCGCATCCTCCTGTATTTCCTCAGTCAAGCTGTTATATCCGCCTTAAATTATTAAGTCATCAGAAACGCAACAGGCTTCCAATCAAAGTTTTATCATACTTCACAGCGTTGCTGGGAACTAGACGCCCTCAAGTAACAAGTCAATACAGCAATAAGAAAACGTATCTAAGTCACGAGAAATGAACAATCGGTAGGAAAGTCCTCCCTGACATTTTTGTTCTGATACCTGTCGCAACTGGTCACTCATCACAGCACATACAGAGTTATTACACTGACTATAGTGATATCAATACCTTCTCTTATGCAACAAGTATCTGCACTAATTAAATATCATGTAGATTGATGAAATCATAAAACCTCATAGTGCAAACATTGATCAAGCACTTGTTCAAGAACTCTAGCGTCTTTAGAGCAGTATTCTCAGTCATTCTCTTACATAACTTAATCTACTCGTGAATGC
>VHZZ01011118.1:39462-55128 GCA_009801015.1 Silene noctiflora | reverse complement strand
TCATTTTAGCTTATTTCCTACGAACACACTTGAGCACACAATTTGTACTAGAAACACAATATTAGCTTAAAAACACTTTGATAAGTGCTAAATAACAAATGAAACAAAGCTAATATGAGGGGTAAATATGTATATAAATATCACTTATCAATTTCCCTAAATTAAGACGATCCTATGTGGGCAAAACAGATGGGGTACTACGAGGACAATTCGTAAAATTCTGTTGAAAATTCGTTGGGGGGCGATTATGTCCTAAACCTTGATTTACCGCCTATATTTGACGAGTTTGAACAAGAGCAATTGCAGGAGGCGTTCAGAACTTCATACTTCAATTCTTCTGTAAATTTAAGTAAGCCGCCTATTTTTGATGAATACGGAGATGAGGAAGCATCTGCTATATATATTACACAACCGTGTGATTCATTCAATTCTGGTCATGGGTTCGAAAAAATTGTGAAGCCAACCAAGAAGGCAATTGGTACTAATGAGTTTCGGTTCATCGAGCTAATAGTTTGATTGGTGTTCAAGAAGTACAGGAGCTGTGTTACCTAATTAAGTGTGGCTATGAACTCGACCTAGGTAAGCGCATAATTGATCTTATTAAGCCAAACAAGAATACAATCAGCCCTAACGAGCTTCATGTGCGTCCAGATCCTTATTTGGCTGATATTCAGGTGCTAAGGAATGCATTCGGTCCTAGTAAATTTTGAGGTTATTATTTCGGGGATTTACAAGCACACACCGATGCTGCAATGTTCAGGAATTTAATTTTTTCACAAGGCCAGTTCATTAAACAAGAAGAGCAGCCAGGTTGTTCTTTATTAGTATATCGATCAATGTTCCAGTTTATCGAAGATGACGAACTAAAAGATAGTTCCAGTTCGNAAACAAGAAGAGCAGCCAGGTTGTTCTTTATTAGTATATCGATCAATGTTCCAGTTTATCGAAGATGACGAACTAAAAGATAGTTCCAGTTCGTTACTAATGTTCAACATCGATCGTGCATTGGAATTTGTGAAGCTCGTGTTTGATCCTGGTGGACTGAGACTAGTTTCTAGATTCAAAGCACCGTGTTACTTACTTGAAGATGGGTCTAAGTTCGATCTAGTATCTGAGCCGAGCAGGTGCATAGTTATCACATTGCAAAATCAGGCTGATTATTACTTGGTTGTTTATCAAGCAACGAATGCTGCAACTATGAAGAGTTCGTCTTGTTTACAATGTTGGTTCGATATTAGGATTCATGACATAATGCCTATGCTTGTGCACGCAGGGAGGTGGGATGGATGGCACAAGAAGATATGGGACAAGAAGAAGACGAGAGAGGAAGAGGGCGTGAGCATATACTCGAAACGGTTGCTTGGAACCGTCATCTTGATCGCTCTCTTGCTTGAGTTGTTTGTCTTTGATCCTGGTGGGAAAATGCTACAAGAATTGAGGTCAATTCTCTTCAAGGGGGAGGGGATGATCCAAAAATGCTTGACTCAAATAAAGATGACGAGATTGTGTTAGATGTCAAGGGAATAGCGCACATCAGCAGCAGGAGCAGTACGGCGTGTTACACGGCGTGTTACTTCGGAGCACAAAAGAATACGACTTGTGTTTTCATTGTTATGTTAGGAGTAGAATAATAGTTTCCTAATTACAGTAGGAGTAGATTATCCTAGTTAAATAAGGTTTCCAAAAGAAACCAGGAAGTGAAAACTTTCCTAATTAGTTTAGGGTTAGTTTCCTAATTACAGTCAGAATAAAACAAGGCAACTATTGTATCTTTAGGAGAGTCGTATCATTAGGTTTCTGAGTCGCACTAGGCGTCTAACTAGGGCTGTTCAACCGTGTTATTTGGTCATATTTAAGGGGCGGATTTTTTTCTGTTTATTAGAAATTCAGTTATCAAATAAAAATATTAAGCTTTTGCCTTGCAATTGTGTTTCCGGTTCGACGCGTTTTTGATCCAAGCCTGTTATAGTTTGACGCGATCAAGCTTTAACACCGATCAAGGAGCAATAGGTCTTGCGAATTGGTCACTATTGTTCAAGTTATTGGTCTAACTTGAGCAAATATCCTTTGTTCTTTATTTTCATTTGCTTACTGTTTAATTGTTTTTACTGTTTACACGCAAATACAATCACACGAACCAACTGTTGCTTCGACTCAATCTCACGTTACACTGCTGTTTTCTTGTTCTTGCTTCCGCGCAAATCAAAGCTCTGCTATTATCGTATCAGTAGGAGACTCACAATTGTGAACAAGGGGATTGCTTTGGGAGCCATTACCATCCACGTGTGCCTTCCTCCTCTTTGCCTTCTACTTTGACGTTCGCTCACCCTTTGGTGCTCTCATCATCATTCCCTTCATCGGATCTTGAGCTACCACTTTCATCAATTCTTTGATCATCACTTTCACCACTTACATTATTCTTTATGCTACCATCTTCAGAGTCTTCACCTTGCTCTTCATCCTCAAAAATCTCTTCACACGTTTGACTTGAACTCTCGACCTCTTCATCTTGGGGAGCATTAGGAAACAATACCTTCTTGTCCAACCAATACGGCAAAGGACAATTGTGGTCAATTAGTCCTTGCCTAGCCATGTGTATGAGGGGTGGATATTAGGCATAGTAAGTGTTGACTCGATCCTTGTATGCTTCCCTATGGAGATGCTTCAATAGTTGCGTTGCAAAATCATTTCCTTCAACTATGTTAAGGTCGTTGACGGTGAAATATTGAAATGAATATGGATAGAGTGGAGTAATAAAGGCGGGAGATCTCTCATGTTATGCTTATTTATTCTTAAGAATAGATATTTCTTGAGGAGTGATTGGTACAAAATAGTTATCTCGAATAACGTTAATACGACACATTTTGCTAGGCAAAGTTAACGGCATGGCATCTTTGGTAAGCCACTCGAATTTTCCTGTCACATTGTCATGAGTGACCCAATGGAACTTGAAGATCAAGGCATGCATGTCAAGAAGGGTATCCCCTTTCACCGGTTTATAAGCCTCGTCAATGTTGAAGTTCGGGTTAAAGTTCTTAGCCAACCTCGTTATTAAACCACCATGAACAATGTAAGCCATGTTGTCCTTACCCTTTCGAATATCACCCCACCTTTCAAATAGTAATTAGAGAATATCATATGGAACTTTGTAATTCCCGTGGGCATTGACTTGAGATTCTAAATAAACAAGGTCAAGTTCCAAGAAGTTGTTAGCTTCTTTGCGGGCAATAAGGGTATTGGCAATGAAACGGTGCCAATATCAGAAACCCGGATGGTGAACAAATAGAGCATGAAAATCCTTGTGGAAGGTAAGGTCTCGTCCGGAAATGGCTTTCCAAATTGGTTTAGCATTGAAACCACAGGTTTCTTGGAGTACTTCCGTTGACCCTTAAGACCAAGTATTTCACCAAAAATCGTCTTGTTCATTCTTCGTGACACATTCTCAAGTCGGAATTCTACATATCTCCCTTCATCTTCCATAGCTGATTTCAAAGAGCTAATGAACTCTAGTACTAGGGATGGGTATGGTAACTCATACATGTCGAACAAATTAGATAAATTCATTGACTCGAAGAAGGATTTAGTTTGGTCTAGTACATCCAATTTGGTTAAGGTGTCTTTATACACAAATTTGGTGGCAATGATCTTTTTCTTAGTAAGGGATTGAAAAGCATTTCTATGAGCAATGTCAATAAAGTTTACCTCCAGAAAATCAATGAGTTGCTCAATCTCCAGTGTAGTTGAAGTTGTTGCTACCTCAATTGCTTCATTGCTCCTCCTTTCATGAACTACCAATGCCTTGGATGCTAAAACCTTTTGCCTCTTGACAAAGTTTGAGACTTGGAAGTGTTGGTGTTGCCTTGTTCTTGCCATTTCCAATGCTCCTTGTAATATGTATCAACAAACTTTCAATTTTCACTCTTACTTCCAATTTCTATTCCAAGAACAATCAATTTGAGGTTTTTCAAATTTCTTCAAAACCTAGAAATTGCTGGTTGAATTTGGTTGTTTTTTATGATTAAAAGAGTGAAATGTTGATAATGGAGTTTTTTTATTTGGCTAAAAGCAAGATTGTGATGAATATTGATGAATTTGGGTGAGTATTTGATGAGTTTGAAGTTGGGGTTTGGGTAAAAATTGTGTTTGAGTTTGTTTTGTGTTTGTAAGAATGAATATGGAAGGAAGAAATGTGTATAAAAGAGAGTAAGAGTCGGGCAAAGACAGGGGAACTCGCACGAGCTCCTTAGGACTCGTGCGATTCTTAGGACAATGTTGATTCTCCATTTGGGGTACTCGCACGAGTACTCAGGGACTCGCACGAGTTCTTGGGCAGTGCTGATTTCCTCATGGGAGACTCGCACGAGCTCTGCAGGACTCGCACGAGTTCCCTTACAAATCGCACGAGTTGGCTGACAGTCACCAAATCTCTTGCTCCCATTGCTCCAACTCCCACGAGTTGATGCTAACTCGTGGGGGCTCGTCTTTATACTTCCTTCATCGAAATTCCTAGCATTGGGGTGCGATCCTTTGGATTGATATATCCTAGGCATATGTTTCCTCACACTTTGCTTGATCTATCTATAAACTTCAAAACACAATTAGTAACCTCCCACACATGCTCTCATGTTTTAAAAATTTTCTCAACAAAGCAAACAAATACAATGCAAAAATTTGAAAGAATAAAATGAATTTGAATGCAAGTTAAAGAGTTAGTATATGTACAAATGGTGGTTTAAGGGAGGACTCCACCAAAATCTCCTCCATTAAAGCTTTCAAGGGGGCATGTTGAGGATGTTGTTGATGTTGCTCAACACCTCATATAAGTATCCGAAAGTTTGCTCACATTCAAGATAAAAGTCTTGCGTTGACCTTGTCATTACATTTCCTCCATTCTTATAGCTCCCATTTTCAAAATCATAGTGATAAAGGGCTATATGTTCTTGGCTCGAGAGTAGAACATTTTCGACATAGTGATTGACTAGTTCTTCAAACTTGTCATCCTCTAAGCCATTGAGTTCCACTACTTCTTCCCCTAATTTGAAAAGACAATAGGTAGGCATAGTCCTTTCTCCATTCTTTTGGCCTTCAAGGCCTCCATTGCTACTTGTCTTTGGAAATGAGCTTTTCAAGCTCTCATTTGTGTTGTTGTTTGTAAAGACTCCTAGCTCTCCGAATAAAGCTATTTCAATGTCATCTACCTCCTTCTTCCAATTGGGTAAGGTCCCTTTATCCTTTTCACTAGGCTTTTCATCTTTATTGGCATTTGGAGTGGAGGATTCCGACTTCTTCTTCTCTCCATTTTGATTTTAATGGTCAACCATGAAGCATGGCTAATTCAAGTGTGGTGCCTTCATTATCTTATCGAGATTGAAAGTTATTTTCTCATCACCCACTTCAACGGTAAGCATACCGTTCTTGACATCAATAACCGCCCCGACAATGTAATGGAAAGGTCTTCCTAATATGATGGGTATATTAGAGTCTTCCTCCATATCCACTATGACGAAATCCACCGGTATGAAGAATTTGCCAACTCGTACCGGCATATCTTCCCATACTTCTAGTGTCTTCTTTATGGTACGGTCTGCCATTTGCAATGTCATAGAAGTACACTTCAATTCCCCCACACCAAGCTTTTCACATACCGAGTATGGCATAACACTCACACTAGCACCTAGGTCACATAGTGCTTTGTCAATTGTGGTGTCTCCAATGGTACATGGGATAGAAAAGCTTCCCGGATCTTTAAGAATAGGTGGTGAATTTCCTTGAATGATGGCACTACTAGTCTTGGTGAAAGAAATAGTCTCCGACCTGTTAATGGACCTCTTCTTGGTAAGAATATCCTTCATGTATTTTGCATAGGACGGGACATGAGTGATAAGTTCCGTGAATGGAATCGAAACTTCTAAGTTCTCCACAATTTCCATGAACTTCTTGAGTCGCTCTTCAACTTTGGGTTTTAGCTTGGCGACTTAGAAAGGGTAGCTTGATCATAATGGGCTCCCTTTCAACTTCTTTACCCTTTTCTTTGTTCCTCTTCTTCAATGATTCATTTGTAGTAGGTTCTACTACTATGGTGTTCCTTCTTGATCTTCAAACATTATCTTCAATCATGCGACTTGATCAACTTGAAGATAAAGTCTTTTTTAACAGGATCTTGACCATTAAGTAGCTTTACTTAGGATCTTTGAGCTTGATCAAAAGATTCACTTAAAACGTTTTCTTTATACTATGTCAAAAGCTCAATTGACGTTGAAGTTGTAGCTAAACCCACTATAACTTTACTTTACAAATCTATAACTTGCTCTATGTAACCATGCTTAATCTAACATGACTAAACAAACGATTACGAGCAACAAGTGTATATATATATATATATATATATATATATATATATATATATATATATATATATATATATATATATATATATATATATATATATATATATATATATATATATATATATATATATATAATTAGGCACACTTTTCATTATCAAAACATAAACATATAACTTATATGGTCCAGCAGTCTCATATAAACTATCCCTAACCTTGTTCAAGTTTCACCCTGGGTAACATTTGACTTAGTCTAAGTGTATCATCCCCAACGGAGTCGCAAAACTGTGGACATGCGCCACTCGCGTGTTTTTCAAAAGTTTGAGGCGGCGGTACTTCTCCTAAAACCTTTGTGTTGACAAAACAAGTCATGAGCCGTTACCAATTTTAAAGGCATTGAAACCGGTGAGTGGTTTGATCAAGACTGTATTTGTGGAGTCGCCACCAATTTTTGTGGATAATTGGATCCGTTCGAATACTTCGTGTCTGTCAAGACTTAAAGTGACATGAACACTAAGAAATTCGTTGCCCTTAGCATTCCATGTCTAGAAAGACTCTCGCGATGCCAATGAACACTGTGATATCCGAGTAAGGGGTGAGGGTACGTACTAGAAAGCTCTTATTAGAACACCTAATCCCATCTGCCTCGATAGCGACCTCTACTAATTATCAGGGAGTGTCATTTATACTCGATATGTTATAAATTTATATGCATGCAATGCAACAAACAATGTTTTAATCCTAACATGTGAATTAGACTAAGTCATTTGACACATAATTTAGCATCCAATTGGGTCAAAGTGTTGATTTATATTTATTTACATGTAAAAACGAATAAGCAAATCAAGGAAAAAAATTACAAGAAATGAACAACGAATCTACGTCACAAACACATTCGAAAGAGTTTTAGAAATTAAAAGGAGGAAAATGCAGCGATATTGCTGATAACAGTCTATTATAAACTAATTAAAAAGTCTACGTCAAAATGAGACGGGATCAGAGACGGAAACAAGCCCAGAACAGGCGCAGCAACAATTGCGTCCTCTAGAAGAGGCGCATCAGCTTTTGCGTTTGTTCTTGAGTTGGTTTCTGACTGTGAAAGTCAAACTCGCAGGTTGTTAACATTGATTAGTTAATTTAGACATATTATTAGTGAATGAATCAAAGGAAGTGGTTTAGTCAGATTATATATACTAAAGAATGTCATAAAAGAAAATAAAAGAAAAACGAAGAAGCGGATACTCGAGGAAGAAGAGGAAGCGACTGTTTCAGAAGGCGCATCTGTTCGTGAGTTTCTTCTCAACTATCTTTCTCTGCTGATTCTTCAAAAATGGTTAAAAACTAAGAGTTTTGTAGATACCTCGTTTCTACACCCTTCGCCAAACACCCAGTGATGATTGGGCCGCATGTTCAATATATGAAGAAATGATATGACATTTCATTAATTAAGTGACAAATGATTTCTCAAATAGTCGTGTCAACCACTTTGTTGTCATCTACGGGCCGATACGGTCGTTTTGGCAGTAATTAGAGTGTATTTGGAGCCCGGGTAAAAAACAGTCTTCATTTTCAGAAACCGTCTTCATTTTCTCAAAATACGTTTCAATCTGAGTTGAGATATTTCTAGAAGTCCTAAATAATATCATAATATTTTAATACTTCTAAAATATCATGTTTTGACAGAATAAGGGAAAAAAATCCTTTCCAAACTCTAAAAACGCGTAAATCTTTGACGCTAACGGAGAAACAGCTCCAGGAGAGGGCGCGCGACCTACCGCGCCTCTTCCTCGACTTGATTCCTGCAGTTCCAAGTCTTTCCGGATTTCTTTCCGTATTTTAATTCTTCCATAACTCTCACCTCGTGAGTAGTATAGATAGAGCCCTCCGCCTCACGTATTCTTCACGCGAGTGTCCGCCCCTTCTCTTCTCTCTTTACATTCTAAGACCACGTGCTTTTGCTACGACGCCTACATGCTTAAGCATTCTCAACCACGTAATCCTAGAACATTCTAGGTACCAATCACGTTTGCATAGACCTACCAATTTGACCACTACACTTAATTAATCAATCTTAATCATTTTGTTACTTACTCTTTTGAGGGCATCTTCGTTCTACATCGAGTCGAGCAATCACTAATGTCGTTTTAGTCAATCTCGTTTCATAAACATGTAAGTCTGAGGGTGTAAAATCCCAATTGATGTTTTATTTTTTGTATTTATAATTACGTAAGAGTTTACGTCAAAAATATGCTCAGAACCGTTACCAAAATCATAGTTTTCAAACCATTTTAAACAAACAGCAGGGAAAGACCGTCGAGAAGAATTGCAGGACCAGCTGCGCCTTGCAGAACAGTGACAGCATCTGTCGTGTTTCTTCCAGAGGTTGCTTAGCTGTTGTTGCTCTTCTTCCTCTTCCTCGAGTACTAGTGGTTTCGTTTTTTTCGCTCTTTCTTTAAATCTCTCTCACTTTCTTCTGTAAATTTAAGTCTTTTATTTATAAAGTTCTTCTTTTGACCTAAATCCCTTATAATGCAATATTTGCGGGTTTTCGTCTCTTATTCAAATCCGAGTTACAATGGTTCGATTTCCCCATATCAAATCACTGAAATTCGATCTTTGGTACATATGTCTTTCGTTTTTATGTAAATAACCTATATAAATTACATCAACTTCCAGGATAATGTCAGTAATTGATCTAAAACCAATCAATGGACATTAACGAACACGAGTCTAACTTTCACAGTCATAACTCATCTCTAGAACAAACGTAATAGCTGATGCGTCTCTTCTAGAGGACACATCTTGTGCTGCACCTGTTCTGGGCTGGTTTCTGCCTCTGAACTCGTCTCGTTTTGTCGTATCTTTTATAATCAGATTATCAATAACCTATGATACGTTTTGACGCCCTAATTAGTTATGTTTTATCTATTAAAATATTTTCTTACTTCCCTTTTTATTGTTATTTCCTTCCAAGTATATTTATGACGTAAACTTGTATATTCTTATTGTAATTTACTCTTTTGTTATTTATATTCCGTTCATCCTATGCGATTTATTTATTTGGCATTCACGTGTAATGAATATAAAACTCCACTTTGACCCAATTGTATGCTAACTATGTGTTCACCGACTTAGTCTAATTCACATGTTAGGATTAAAACGTTATTAGTTGCATTGCATGCATATAAACGAATAACATATTGAATATAAATGACATTGCCTGATCATTAGTAGAGGCCGCTATCGAGACGGGCGGGATTAGATGTTCTAATAAGAGCTTCCTAGTACGTACCCTCACCCCTTACTCAGTTATCTGTGAACACCAGTGTTCATTGGCATCGTGAATCATTCTAGACATGGAATGCTAAGGGTGACGAATTTCTTATTGTTCAAGTCACTACTTGTGTCTTGGCATGATACGAAGTATTCGAACAGATCCAATTATCCACAAAAATTGGTGGCGACTCTAGAAATGCAGGCTTGTTCAAACCATTCACCGGTTTGATGCCTTTCAAATCGGTAACGGCGCATGACGTGCTTCATCAACATAAGGTTCCGTGGGAGAAGTGCCGCCGCCTCAAACTTCCTAACGCGTGGGTGCGCGCGGTGCGGGTGGCCCATGTCCACAGTTTAGCGAATCTGGTGGGGATGATACACTTAGACTAAGTCTAATGTTACCCAGGGTGAAACTTGAAAAAGGTTAGGGATAGTTTATACAAGACACTTATTCATTTTCATTACTTGACCTTCTTAGGTCGTTTCAGTTGGCCTTTCTAGGCTCTTAACCCAACCAATTCGACCAATCGTCCTGTCTCGATGGTATAAGTTCTTATTTGTCTCTAGTAGATGGATAGTGATTGACGCCAACCACACCACGATGCTTACTCATGTTTGTATCAAAAACTTTCACTACTCGAGGAAATGGAACTAGGAACCGGCCTTAATCATGTTTGGTGCAGACCACTCCAGAGACCAGAATTTGATAGCTTGGTGTGGCAACCCAACTTTCTAAACCAAAAACATCTTAAAAGGACTTAGCATGCCGTTGTAATGCCTGTGTATATGCTTATGCCTTTTATGTTATCACCTTTTGTAAACAAAACCATGACGAAATTTTCAAAAATATTGTAAAAATATTTAAAATGTAAACCTTTTCAATGGCTTAAATTCCGAACTAAGTCGAGTCAAGTCTTTTCCTTTCAAGTCTCCAAGTATAAATCGAGTCAGCATACCTATGATCACATGCAATGGTCCATAGGAACCACCTTTCAAAGTCCTCTCTTTAAAAAATCATCACCTACACGACACGAGTCAGTCTTCTTGTGAGTCGGTCTTTTGTTTTCGAGTCTTGGGTAAGTGTGTTTCGATCAGAGCTTGATTCGTCATCGATTTCTATCTCAGTTCAAGATGTCTAGAAACAGTGAAGATCGCGGAAGTGTTAATGGTCAACAAAATCTCGATCCTGGTATGAATGAAATCTTGGCTGCCCTTCTTCGACTCCAAGCTAGCCAGGATGTTGCTTATGCTCGCCTAGAAAACATCAAAAACGGTATTGTCACGGTAGAAGCCCGACATCCTTCTACATAAGGACCTACACCCCAGGAAACACCAAAGGAGACACCCGAGCCAAAAAACACTCCTAAAACTGATATTCCTGAATCCACTGAAGCAGAAAAGCGTCTTTGCTATCTAGAAGAACAAGTTATGTACCTCAAGGGGGATGATATCTATAGGGAAAATAGTCGAACATATGAGGCAATGAGCAACCAATTGCCTACTAACATCAGTATGACTGACATTCCAAGGTTCAAAGGACATGAAAATCCTCTAAATCACATTCGAGCCTTCAAAGACTATATGTCCATCAAGGGCATAAAACCTGAGATGTTTTTAAGGATCTTTCCTTCATCTCTCGATACTATCCCTAAGCAATGGTTCTATTATTTAGATCCTAAAAAAATTGCGACTTGGGATGATGGCGCAATTGTGTTCACCAAGCAATATGCGGATAATGCTGAAATCCAGGTTAATATGCGCACTCTAGAAGTGCTTACTCAAAATAAAAAAGAAGGTTTCACCGACTTCCTAAGCAGGTGGAGAAAGAATAGCACACAACTTGTGGAACGTCCAGATGAAGCCACTCTTGTTGAATAGTTCATGGATAATCTGAAGCCCATCTATGCAAAACACTTAAGGTACCAAAACATCAAATCCTTCAAGAACTTAACCGTTTTGGGAACAAGAATCGAAGATGATATTTGCAATGGACTCTTGTCCAAAACCATGGGATGCGGATATCAAGGCTCGACATTAACTAGCAGTCGTTCCTACGGTTCCAACAAAAAGAGTGATGAGGTAAACCTCATGGAACATTCCAAGAGGACTAACCCACCCAGAAAATTAACTGATATTGGGGATACTTACTCCAATGTACTTAAAAGGCTAATCAAGCAAGGTAGGTTGCAACCCATTGGATCTACACCTGACCCAGAAAAGAAGTCCAAATTCTAGGATGGCAATGCCTATTGCGAATACGACAGGGGTAAGGGTCATGATACGGAAGCTTGCTTTACGTTAAAGTATATTATCCAAGACATGATTGAACATGGTCGATTGTCATTTCCCCTGCAAGAAAGCCTAATAATACTCAAAATCCTCGTGGAATTTTAGTAATATCAGATGAGGAATCCACCTTGGATTGCTGACATCTTATTTCCCCAGTCGAAAATGAAATCGCTACAATAGGTGAAGAACCATATTCTATCACCATACCTACCATTTCCGACTTCATAGCATGGGCAAAAAGCATGAATAGGCAAGTCGTCGACTTGGAAGACGTAGTTTCTCAATTAAAGGAGTCCCACACCACATCTCGCGGGGAAAAGGCCACGCAAATGGTCCTACCCTCTCTATGAAATCCACAATGCCAGAGGTTATCGAGGTAGTCGACGAGCTAATTCAGCAAATCACTGAGTTAGAATTGAAATCATGCAACTAAAAGAGCTCAACACCATTAATGGTGTGTGGGAAGACGATGATGAAGATGTCTACCTCGTAGAACATCCCATAGTTAAAACCTTGGACCTGGACGTCGATCACCTCACTCGATCAGGTCGCCCATATAAAAACGTCGGTCCAGGACAAACAAGTAACCCTGTTCCTACAGGAAATCCTACTCAAGTGGATGCGGATGAGACATTGCCACTGATTCACTAATGAAGCAATTGCAAAGAACCAAGGCTGATCTTTCAGTCTGGAAACTAATATCAAGCTATTCGCCTTGCTACAAACTTTGGCTAAGATGAATATATCATCTTATTCTACCTCAAATGACGTGGTCAACCTAGTCCTCTAAGACTCGATCAAGTTAAGTAACCCAGTTATTTTCTCAGATGAGGACCTACCTCCATTTGGTGTAAACCATAATCTTCCCCTATATATAACCATTAGGTGTCTAAAAAGAATGTACCTCTATTTGACTCCAACTAATCAGGGTGTTCGTGCATACGACAAGACACGTCGTAAAGTAGTGGGTCTCGTTGATCTTACTATAACCACTGGGCCAGTCGAAAGAAAGGTCAACTTCTAAATAGTAGACATTAAGGCATCATTCAACATACTACTAGGGAGGCCTTGGATCCATGCTTGCAAAGCTGTGACGTCCACACTCCACCAGAAAATCAAGATCCTTTTACATGGACAAGTGGTGACAATCGCTTCATCCCCAATTAAGGCAATCATCGAGAAGGTATCCAGTAACCAGGTCATCTCTGAACCAGTACACGAATTGGGTGGATTTGAAGTTGTCAATCTCGTAGACAACAAACTCGCTCCATTATATTTCAATCCTCACTCTAATCTAGTGGTCAACCACATACTCAAATCTAAGGGATATTTCTTGGGGATGCCTCTGAGCCCCATCAGAATGAATACCTTCGCGCCTTTTAAGGAAGGCAACTCTCAAAGAATACCTTTAGGGCTAGGGTATAAGACAACTATGCAGGAATCCTTCGAAATGCTTGCTCACCTTAACGCTCGAAAGCACAAAGGTATCTAATTACGACCATATCACCTCACACAGAATGGGTACTTCATCAGAGAAGGAGAATATGAATCTTTTCATGATTTTCCCGAACCATGGATCCATGAAGGCAACAAGCTAGCCGAGATAGAAGTGTTCCACTTACTTTATTTCCCAAGATACTGTTCCTACAGTTAAAGCTCCTTGAAAACCATGCCTCGACAGCCAAGCTGTCAGCCTTCTATTTGGGGAAAATCGATTCGGCAGGTCATCCCAGGACGAGATTATTACGATGATACTACAAGATGATCATTTTGACCCCATAGCTCTAATCACAGATGCAGATCCAGCAAAAAGGAAAACAGGGTGGAGAAAGTCGATCAAATGGACAAATAATCAAGGAAGGCTCTTTAAGCTCACTACGGGCGAAGGAGAGATGTTTAAAGAGGAACCAGAAGACAATGAGTTCGAATCCGAGTCTGAGTCGGAGTCGGAACTAGAGTCTGAGTCCAAGTCTAGAGAAGTTGTCAAGGAGTCTTCTCTTGTTATCAACCCCACTCCCTTTATTTCTCCTAGTTTAGCATCAGGTAGCAGTAGCCTTGGGCCTATCCCAGGAACTGTCCCTCTTTTTCCACTAACCAATGATGAGTTGGCTTCTTTGTTTCAGTAGTTTTCAAATCTTAATATGTATAAATTAGATTTTACTTACTCCTTATGTTATGATTGCAATTCTGTTTGTGACGATACTAAGGATGATATTGACCTAGACTCACTTGACTTTCCTCCCTATATGATAAAAGAAATTTTAGAAGAGGGACTGGGGGCACTAGTTATAGAAAACACTAAACCAACTAATGTAGGAACGGACCTTAAACCAAAATAACTTAGGATAAAGACCACCCTGGACTCGACTGAAAGAGCTCTCTTCATCGACTTTTTACACAAGTTCAAAGATGTCTTCGCTTGGTCCTACAAACACATGCCAGGGATAGACATGGATATTGCAGAACACCGTATCCCAATTAAGCCAGGTTTCAAACCGGTTAAATAGAAACTCCACAGAATGAGGACGGAATATGGCCTCAAGATCAAAGCAGAGGTAGACAAACAATTCAAAGCCGGGTTCATCAAATTTTCCGAGTATTTTGACTACGTGGCCAACATCGTCCCCGTACCCAAAAAGGATGGGCGAATCCGGGTTTATGTTGATTTTAGAGATCTGAACAAGGCTAGTCCAAAAGACGACTTTCCATTACCACATATCGACATATTGGTAGACAATACAGCCGACCACGCACTTTTGTCCTTCACGCATGGATATGCAAGATACAATCAGATCAAAATGGCTGAAGAAGACATGGATAAAACCGCACTTATCACTGAATGGGGAACCTCTTGTTACACTGTCATGCCTTTCGATTTAATCAACGCTGGCGCGACATATCAACGCACAACCACTACCTTTCCACACGACATGATCCACACAGAAGTAGAGGTGTACATTGATGACATGACCGTTAAATCCAAAGATAGATAAGGTCACATTGCCAATCTTCGTAAGTTCTTCCTTAGGCTCCGCAAGTACAATATGAGACTCAATCCTCAGAAGTATGCATTTGGGTTGACATCCGGGAATTTTCTAGGTCACGTCGTATGTCAAAGAGGGATTGATATTGATCCATCCAAGATCAAGGCCCTAAGCAAAATGTCGCAGCCACAGACAAAGAAAGAAATTCGGGGTTTTCTAGGCAAAGTACAATAATTAAGTAATTTCATTTCCAAGCTGACCATGATTTGCGAGCCAATATTCAAGAAGCTCAAAAAGACGGACCACACCATGTGGGACGATGATTGTCAGAAGGCATTTGAAAGAATCAAGGAGATTTTGGCCAAACCACTTGTGCTCATGCCACCGCAGAAAGGCCAATCTTTCTCCCTATACCTTACAGTCATAGAAACAACCATAAGAGCCATGCTCGCTCAAACGGTAGCGAAAGAGGAACGAGCCATCTAATACCTCTGCAAGAAGTTCTTGGAATACGAGACCAAATACACACCTCTTGAAAAAACTTGCCTAGCTCTTGTGTGGCAACAAAGAAGCTGCGACAGTGCATGCTTAGCTATTAAGTCAAAGTCTACTAAAAAAAGGATCCCATAAAGTACATTTTCGAGAAGCGAGTTCTTAATGGTCGACTAGTGATACGAAAATTGCGCGGAAGCGGTTGAACATAATAATGACCAAAAAAGAAAACAGGATATTTGCTTCAAAATCTGGTAAGATCTCAAAACAATGGGATATTT
>VHZZ01011116.1:3214-13595 GCA_009801015.1 Silene noctiflora | reverse complement strand
GGGGCATGAAGGGCAATCACCTTAGTCGACTTTCCGCTGCGTCTTTTGAGTCCGACTTTAGTTTGAGACAGTTTATCTTTGGTTAAGTTATTTATACTTTGGTTTGTTATTTGGAACAATGTAATCTTTAAACACTTTATTTAAATGTTTCGTTAGTGTCTTTTGCATATCCTTACCTCGGGAAACCGAGATGGTAGCATCTCCGTACTTAAGGTGGCCTCGTAAGGCATTTTGGGTATGGGGGTGTTACACATACGAACTTTACTCTTTCACGTATACTTTTTCATTAAATTTCCGAATAATACCCTTGTACCAAAACTTAATCAAAGTAACTCCTCATACTTACCTTTCTTCCTAAAATCGAATCTAACTGCTTCAAAGACTTGAATAATGGATTCTAATTCTTCAATTAACAATATACTCATAATTTGGTGTGAGGGTGTGAGATTGGTACGTGGTTCACGGTGGCATTGTTGGTGGCGGCTAGAATATGGTTGGCTGAGGGGTGGTGGCGAGGATATGGTTGTGCGAGGATTTGAGAGGAGAAGTGCAGGGGTTGTTGGTTGGTGCTGGTGATGTACGTCTGGACTCGGTCGACCGAAAATTTGGTGAGGGTGGGCGGCTAGTGGTGGTCAGCGGAGAAAATAGTGGTAGTGGATGAAGTTGGTTTTGATTGGTTTGTTTTTTAATAAATGGTGCTTATTGAAAGGTAGTTTTCCGGAGGGACGACCGTCGGTGCTGAAGGAAAAGTGTTGGAAAATCACCCAAAATCAATCGAATGAGGGAGTTGAAAAAAATAATAAAGGTAAAAGCGTAAAAAAACGTATGTGAAAGAGTAAATTCGTATGTGAAAAAGAACGACAAAAAAAAGATTTGGTTTAAAAGAACAAGTTTCTAAAATTTTTTCTAAATAAAAACAAAGCGTCTCCCTTGTGACGGGTCGGATCCTTGTGACGGATAATGCCACTCACAAAACGAATAGGGGGGACAAGGTGGGGGCACCCCCATGTGCTTTCCTCTCTCCTCTCATGGGCATTTTGTGAGACAAAAAGGTATCCGTCACAAGCTTGTGACGGATACCTTCCGTCACAAATGAGAATTTGCCAAATAAAAAACGGAAATGTAGATGAAGATCCTGTCATAATGATTTGCTACAAATATGGCTAAAAGATAATTACAATTTTGTTAAATTACCATACTATCCTTTCTTATAATAAATTTAATGACACGTGTCATATCGTCATTTGTAATGTACGAAAAATGTTTTAACATTGGATCGCAAATGAACAGATACAAAATAACACATACACAAAAATGACATGATTCGAAGTGGCTCAAACCGAAAATAATCTGACCCGATCTAAAACGCATAATAAACTCGAAATAACACTACCTAACTCAACCTAAATCTGAGCCGGAAGGAGTAATAAAAACAAATAAATATAAGTTGAGATGGAGAAAGTAGAAAGTTAGGATGAGGAATGTAAACAAAGCTTGGATTATAGGGAGACAAATTATATGGAGCTGAACACTTGGAGGGTCATAAGGATTAAGGAGTGACAGTGACAGAGGGAGTTAATAAGTAGGCTTTGAAATTGAACAAGTAGACAAGAAAGGCAACATTTCTGAAACTACTATTGTGATGCTGAGTGGCTACTATCTTCTATCTAAGGTTTGGAAAAATGGTGTGTTTAGCTCGGATTCTGGCGGTTTCTCTTCCTGCAAAACCCTTGATCTTATTCAACTATCCTTCTCCTCCTTCCAAATTCACTCCCCATAACCCCCATTTCTCATCTAAACGCCGCTGCTTATCATCGTCGTCTTCCTCTGATCCCTCTGCTCTTGATTTCGACTCGCCTGATCCTACCAATTCTGCGTATTTCTCTTCCTTCCTTCTTCCGCTACTTACCTCTTTTCTATACCCCTATCTCTGATTTTATGACAATTTTATTTTTTTATTTTCATTCTCTTTGCAGTTTTTGTATTATAGAAGGCCCTGAGACAGTGCAGGACTTTGAAAAAATGGAATTGCTCGAGATACAAGATAATATTCGTAGCCGCCGAAATAAAATTTTCTTACACATGGAAGAGGTGCGTCATTGGTATTTTGGCATGACAAATAAAATATCTGCTACCTTGAGTTGAGATGATGCTATTATTGTCCTCCTTTACATTTATGTGTTATTTGTCCTCAAATATTGTCGTCTTGTATCATTATATTTTGGAGCGATTCCTGAATGTTCTAGAGTAGAACCAATATTCAATGCCATGGTAGCAAAAGCTTCCAATCAAATTATCTTAACTTGCACAAATTAGCAATCATACGTCTGACAAACTCTTGTTTTCGAGGATGGATGTTCTTGACCTTTATCACAATATCATCTACGCCTTTAGGAACAGGAAACTGTTGTCGACATGTGGAAGAAGAGAAATCTCAACTTCATTTACTTCAATATACCATCACCAACGTTCTTTTCTTCTTTCTTTTTGAGAACATCCACCTCTATGGGAAAAGGATTGCTTAGAATGAACCTCTATGCCACAAGCCCGAAGAGGAGGAGAACAAGTACCTAGGATCACTGTTAACCATGAAGGGAGAGTGTTAATTGAAGAAACACCCTGGGAATCACCTTCCATGTCGTTTCCGATCATTTTGAACATCAAGAATTTTATGATCAAACTCTCAGCTCTGATGACTGATTTTACCGTAGGAAAGTAGGCATTTTTTACAGCGGGGTACAAGGCATACATCTCTTATTTTAAGGAATAAATCTACTGGTTAGGAGCTGGCATGCAAAATTATGTTATTCTCCTAAGATATACATCTCTTATTCAACAACTCTTGTTGACTGACTATGCTGTTAGAAACCCAATTTATTCTACTTAAATACGATAAAATTGCTTCTCATGAAATCATGGTGTTTCAATTTTATCTCACAGGTTCGTAGGCTGAGGATACAACAGAGAATCAAGAGTGCTGAATTAGGTGTATTGAAGGACGAACAAGAAAATGACTTACCGAGCTTCCCGTCATTCATTCCGTTTTTGCCTCCGCTGGTGAGATTTCATTGTTGGCATCATCTTTCAACTGTCAAATGGCTTATTTCTTTTGTATTTTTTGTTCCTCTTTCGTAATATTATCCACTTTTTTTTTGGGTGGTATAATAACTATAGCAATATAGCATGCACAAAAATTTCTGTTTTGAACTTTCATGACATCTATCATCTACTGATTATCAGACCATTGCTTGCAGAACTCGGGGAATCTTAAGCAATACTATGCTACTTGTTTCTCTCTGATTGCCGGAGTTATGATCTTCGGAGGCCTTCTAGCACCTTCGGTATGTTTTGTACACAAATCTGTTAATTTGAATATCCAAAGACGTCCTCTCCAATTCTCTTTTAGTACACTTTTTCATATTTGGTTTGATGAAATTATGAGGAGAAACATGACATAGTCCCACAAACTTTGAATAGCCTATGACCCGTGCTACTCCTGAGGGAAGGACCCCCAGATTCTTGAATAATTTTCAGAAGTGGTGGGGACCAGAAAGCTTCTTACTAGTTACTTCCTTCATTTCTTCACGTTCTTCCCATTTTTATAAAGCTCTCACGTATTTTGATAAATGGGAAGAACACTTTGAAATGGAGGTCCGTAGATGTTTGGTAAATAAATCCTTGTATTTATACGTCCTCAAGTTGTTGTGGAAATCATGTAATAGTACATTGAACCCGAGCTGTAACAGGCTAATGGCCCCCATGCAAGGAATTATCGTAGAAGTTAGTGTTCAAAATGGTACAGAGTATATGTTTTTTAATTGTATTTCCTAGACCTTTCTCTTTCTTAATGGCTCTTCTATAATTGCTGTCATCTTATTGGTCTATGTTACCAAAAGTTTGCGAGGCATTGCCATTCCAATGCCAAGTTGCCAACTCTGCATCAGAGTATGAAACTTATACCAGTATGGAATACTGACTCGATTAGTCAGGTGGCAGTTGGATCTGGATGGGTAGTGAAGTATTGTGTGCAAGGGCTGAACACAAGTTTTTCCTCTCTTCTCTATCCTTCCACGTTGTGTGAAGGGACTCGCATGGACAGATTTCGAGCCCGGCAAGTAAAACAATAACTTTCACTCCTATAACATCTTTTTCTCGAAACAAGACTGCAAAGGCAAGTATATGATAAGAATATCATTTTGCTATGTCTAATTTGACTACCACAAAATGCCTATGTAATTTTACTTTCCAAATTTCGTTTTTTCTAACTTCTGTTGTCGCTGTAGTACTGTACTCTTGTCTTAAATTTGGATAGCGTCCATATCCAAATTTTTCTAGAGAATCTCTACTGGGCCCTTGGTGAAGTAAACTGTCCTTGCATGTCTAAGATACGACATCCTTGTTCGATACAGTGATTCAAAGTTCAGGCAATAAGCACGCATATGACAATTATAGCCAAGTATTTAGTAGGCTGCTTTAGAATGATGCCTACAGAATCATTTTTGTGTCGGGGAGCTATAGGTAAGGAACATAAAGGACCATACAGCCCGTCAGAATATGTTTTTGGAGTTCTTACAGAGAATTTTGGCGAGGAATGACGGGATGATGATACTATAATAGTGTAGTACTTCATCTATATCAAGGTGCGTTTGGTTGGAAGGACCCTTGGATCTAACTCGAAGTTATAAAGTGAATACTTTTTTTTGATAATGTGGTGCTTTGAGGCCTCAGCTTCCTATGGGGCCATGTATGTTCCCTAGCTCAATTCTCAAATCACATTCACAAGATGCTATCGCTACCAAAATGCATATATGAGCTACAATGACATAATAAGGTTGTTTTACTGTTTACGGTCATTTTGTAGAATCTTACGCAGTTTTAACCTCACCATCACTTTGGGTTTTGACCTCACCACATCACATTCAAAAGACGCAACCACTACCTTGGGCTTTGACGTCACCGCATCAGTTCTACGGTTATTTTGTAGAATCTTATGTTTTTACAATTCGGTTCTACCGATTTGGTCCTAAGCATTCTATCTATTCAAAGTGAAATCTTGATTCTAACAACATTGCTAAGCGATTTCGATGATAATTTATGGTCCGAACCCAACCATTTTGTTATGTCATATTTGGTTTTACATTGGATCCATCCGTATGTCTAGATAAAATGCTGACCATGTCATTATGAGGTTTTATGGTGGATCCATCTGTATGATTAGATACAATCACGCTAAAGATAGTATTTTATTCTTATTGTCGCACAACTCAAATTGCAATCTTCTTACAGTTGGAGCTTAAACTAGGTCTGGGGGGTACCTCATATGCCGATTTCATCCAAAGCATGCATTTGCCTATGCAATTGAGGTACAAGTGCCGCCTTTCCTTGTCTAAAAAATGTACATATTTAATTATGTCTGTCTTTGGTTTAAAAACCACTCCTAGTACGTAGATCGATGGTTTCTTAGACATTCGGCATTTATTGTGATAAAAGCGACTTCCTACACATTACATGCCCCTTGTAATAGTAGGTTTTTCCTTTCTCTTCTAAATTTGCATGTGCCAATATGAGCAATATTTATTTTTTCCTACTGTACGATTTGATTCCAAGTTACAACTTGGATATTATACATTTAGGAGTAGAAAATGGAAAGCCTTTTACATGCTTGCTCTTTTTCTCGTTGCATATTTAAGAAAATTTATGTTTCCTGCAAAGAAAAAGAGGTCACTTACCTGATATGTCAATAGTGGTAATTCATGCAGTAGAAAGGCCTTTGTCCATGCAGACAATTTTGGGACAATTCCTTCGTATACGCAATTTATGGTTATTATTACATACCCTTGACCTGCAACTTTGAAGTGAACCGAAGGTATCTTACATCAATGATTTCTATTGGCTTATTTGTAAGCTGATACGCGTTGATATTGTCTTGCAAACTGCAGTCAGGTAGACCCAATTGTTGCTTCCTTCTCGGGCGGAGCTGTTGGAGTGATTTCGGCACTGATGGTGGTTGAGATAAACAACGTTAAACAACAGGAACATAAAAGATGCAAATACTGCCTTGGAACTGGTTTGATTTTGTTTTTCTTCCATTTCACATTTATATCCATTTAGTTTTTGGAACTACAATGTTTGATTCATCTTAGTGAGCTTGTACCCAAGGATGAGTGAGCTTTCATGACATTTGAATTGCATGATATCTGTCTATTTCCTGTCTATTCTATACACTTGGATAATTTCAAAAGTACTTATCCCTGTTCAACTTTATATGTCCTGACACGATCAAGGAATAGATATTCGAGGTTGTACTTAGTATTGGGTACTTAATCTGGTCAAACTCATCACCATATTCGTGATGGCAGTGTTCTTTCCCGGTGGCCTTCTGCTTGCATTCGTTTTCATGGCATAAGAGCAGAAGATTCTAATTGTCCTTTGCCGTTATCCATCCGCTGTTTTTTGCTCTTTGAACGGTTCAAACCTACAGTATCACTATTTTCTTATTTCCATTATATGGTTTACGTGTTTCTTGGGCCATCTCATTGGCCATACTCTTAGCCCCACTTGTTCTTATTTCTCCTCAAAAAATACCTAACAACAAATGTAAACCATCCATTGTGACAAAGGGAGTACATAACAAGGGATTGCCATTCCAGAGAGCTATTTATTATATTCTGAGGATAACCATCTATATCTTAATTATCCATAGTAGCTTTTGTGGCAGTCACAAAAGAGTGAAGGCATTGTTGACTTGTTGCGATGTTTATCATAAACTTCAAGAAAAGGTCTTATTCATGAATAAGAATGTTTTGAGGGTTGAGGATACATTTTATCTGTTGAATTTGTGCCTGAGATAGTGACATGTCATAGTACTTCTGTTGAAACATTTTTTGGATTGTTTATTGTAGGCTATCTAGCATGTGCTCGTTGTTCCAGTACAGGTTCTTTGGTTCTTGTTGAACCTGTGTCAACAATTAATGGTTCTGATCAACCACTTTCACCACCCAAGACTACGAGGTGTTCAAATTGTTCAGGTTCTGGAAAGGTTAGCTCTCGAGTTCTCTAAATGCTTCTGGGCTGTTAATTGCAGTTACTTTGTTTGCCAGTCCTTAACGGTTGAATAGAATTTATTGTTGCCTCCACCCGAAATATTATATCCTCATTTTAGGTCAACTTTCACCATTCAGTTCTCCAAATAAATGTAGAGAATACTAGAGATATAATATAATCGTCGTGTTTGATTTATGCAAACAATTACTTCCATATTATCATTTTCAAAAAGGTGTAGTTATTGTATACTGGGAGAGAATATCAATCAAAGTCGCCATCATTCCTTGGGGGGAATAATATTTCTGCACTATGCGACCCATCTTCCTTTCTGTCTTGCTTAGACTAGATGTTAAGATTAGCCAGTTTCACCTTCTACCGGCAGAATGCTACTACAGCTCATGGCCTTTTGTTTCTGTAGGGGAGAGAGTTGTTAGACTTATTACCGAATGAAACTACCCTAGTGACGTGACGCGATCTCTCTAGTCAATGATATGGGTTTCGCATACCATAGAAAAGGATGACCAATGATGATTAGCTTATGACGGTGTTGTGTTACTTGCTGGGATGTATATGTTGCCTTCAAAAGAGAAAAAAGTATTTTTGTACTAAATCGTATTTGTCGCTTTTATGTCTACAGTATTGTTTTCGCATTACCTGTAAAGTTATTTGTGATTATGAATTTGAGATTTAACTTGAAGCTGTTTTGTAGGTCATGTGCCCTACTTGTCTTTGTACGGGGATGGCTATGGCAAGCGAACACGACCCCAGAATTGATCCATTTGATTAGAAGATCTGTGTCAGGCTATTTCCTTTATACGTCTACTTCTGCAGCAGTGATGATGCCGAGCTAGATCTGATTTTACCTTTTTTTTTGGAGGGTGGGGAGTCATATGTAGAGCTCTGAATGTAACAATGTACCAATCAATATATGTAATTTTGTATGATTGTAAACAGTCCGTCCAGCCCAAGATGATATTTGTTCTAAAAAAAATGCACGGATATCAATGTAAATCAAATCTTGCAGCGCAACTTGGAGGTGTGGATGCTTTTTGCCCTCGTTGCCATAGTAATTTGGAAACTTGTAATCATGTTGTTCGGGGTTCTGGATGGGAGGATGGGATTTGGGACTTGGTAAGTTTAGAGGCTGTTAGGAATCTCGGGTTTGTGCGGGTGAGGGAGTGGATGGAAGGCATGTTGAGGGAGTTGGGTGTGAGGGATAGTGATGTTCATGACGACGTGTTGGGTGCTTTGGGAAAGGTGGAATAAACTGATTTTCGAGGGTATTGTATGGGATTTGCAGGGCATTATGAAGAGGATAGGAGACTTGGTGGGGAAGATGGAGTCGCTGCAAGATGACGTGGTTGTGAGCAGGAAGGCGGAGGAGAGTGGGGGGCATTGGGTTCGGCTGTGTTTTGGGGTGTCGAAGGTTGTGTTACTCAGACACGGCTGGTTGGGGGCGTGTCGCGTGGCGGACACGACACGGCGGCCGACATGACACGTGACACGTGTCTGACACGGCGTGAGTGAACACGACACCGACACAGTGGGATGAACAGTGAGGAGTACCTGGGCGCTATTGAAGGAGCTTGAAGGGAAGGAGACATTGGGTTTTTAATGTTTATGAGGAGAGAGGCATGTTTAATTTATGGGGAGTAGTAAACATCTACTTTTTTTATACTCCCTCCTATTCTTCTTTTATTTCCATTGTTTGTGGGCACGAGTATTAAGATGAGAAATAAAATAACAGTAAAAGAGTTGGGTGAGGTTTGGTGATAGGAGAAAGGGATGAATAATTAGTAGTTAAATAAGAAATTGCGGGCGACAAAACATTAAAAAAAGGAATAAAATAGGAGTAAGAGAGTTGGGTGAGGTTTGGTGATAGGAGGGAGGGATGAATAAAATAAGAGTAAAAGTTTCCAAAATAAGAAAGGGAAAGAAAACTTGAATAATCCGTTTAAGGAAATAGGGAAGATTATAGTATAAATAGGAGGGAGTATTAATTTTCTTTCTAGAAACAACTTCAACTACGTGGGTAATTGAAAAAGATAATAATTTTTCTTTTATCAGTTTGTATGCATTTGATTTTTTACACTTACTTTCTTATCTTTTACACAAGTGTCGACCAGGCATTAATGTTTATCTCTTTCGCCTAAAACTTTAATAGTCTTCTGTTAACTAGGAAGCTTTATCTTTATTTTATTTTTTAAAAAATAGTTATATCATTTACGGAGTAGCCGTGTCGTGTCGTGTCCATTATGCTGGTCAAGACACACCGTTGACCGTGTCGGCGTGTCCTAAAAATTCAGGAATTTCGTGTCCGACACACCGACACAGACACGTGTCGGCATGTCTGAGTAATACAGGTCGAAGGTGAATGTAGATGCGGGGGTCATGGAGGGTATGGGAGTGGGGCTGTGGGCTATCAGTCGTAATGAGAGGGGTGAGGTGGAGTGGGCGGTGGCCGTTTAGGACGGAGTAGGGAGGTGTTTTTTGCGGAGGTGGAGGCGGAGGCTGTGTTGTTGGGGTTGAAGGAAGCGAAGATGATGGGTACGAGACGGGTCATCATTGAAAGTGATTGCCTCGGGGTGATTGAAGAGACTTGAAGCACAGTAGGGAAGGAGTGAATAATTTGTAGTTTATTCTGAAATTAGTCGGCTATGTTCTCTTTTTTATATTGTTGATTTTACGCATGTTAGTAAAAACTTTAATAAGTTTGTAATACTACGGTTTTCCCTGCCTTTGGTGACTCGGCCTAGTAGGGCTTACTCTGTCGAGTAAGTTTATGTCTTTTAGAGTCAGAGTCTGTGAGTGTGGTACTCGATCGAGTACTAGGGGGACTCGATCGAGTAAGGGTCACTCGATCGAGTAACCTCCTTACTCGATCGAGTAAGTTTWTAATGCGGGCCGATTAAGTTAGGTTTYGTTAATAACGCGAGTTTAATAATTAATCACAACCGACGCCTTTTCATTATTTCGTAACTCTAAACTTTCACAAAAACCTTTCAAGAGAWCGTTGCTTTGTTCATTCGCGTTATTTGCAAATCCCGGAGCTTGAGTCGGTGGTTTTCAGTGTCGATTGCATCATCTTGTTCTTTGTCTCGAGGGTAAGATYTACATACTGTTTTCGTGTATTTTCATTGATGTTAGCTAAACCCTAATTGGGGGTTATGGGAGTTATTGGGGGTTATGAGAGTTATTGGGGGTTTTGGTACAGGGTTGTGATTTGTGATTATGTGAGTGTATAGGAGGTGGATTCGTAGAGGATCAGTTTTGAGCTTGCTTGAGTGGCTGTTGGTGATTGCTTTCAGGTAGGGTTTCCCTACTCGGTTACTGTCTT
>VHZZ01011114.1:35271-50139 GCA_009801015.1 Silene noctiflora | reverse complement strand
ATCGCAAATTCCATCGCAAATGACCTTTTAGCGACGGATTTTCCCTTATTTGCGACGGATTATTGTTGTAGCTAACGATGCATTTTTTAGTAGTGTTATTGGACTTAAACTAACGGTCAAGCTCATTTTACTGGTATGATATTCCAGTAAATAAGTCGTAATTTATTGTGCTATCTTTGTGGCTAATTTAACAACATAGATACATACATATACACCTTGGACAATATTATTTAACCTAGAGAAAAGAAGGGCAAAACACAAGTTTCTTATGTTTTTGTAAAGATCAATATACATACAAATATACAATTAGATAAAGTTTGTAATCAAAATTCTCATTACAAATCAATTTTATGAAAAACTTGTCAAGAAACTTCCATTGCATTTAGCAACCATAAAATTGGTAGAGTAAAGCAAATAATAATGCTAATGACATTCTATTTAAGCCCATAAGTTAAGTCCACAATGTGCAAGATTAGAGAGCCTATTGTGACTTGTATAGAACCATGTATTGGGTTACATATCACAATTGGGCTTATAGTTAGAACAGAGTAATTTTATTGGCCCATGTGCAATGGCGGCCGAGACGGGATTTCAAGTCAGCGGGGCGAAATATTTCAACAGAAACGAAGGGGGCAATAGTATAAGATAACATCGAAAAAATTTAAAAAATTTAACCAAGAAACTCAAAAATTTCAAATATTGAAGAGCTTTTACTTGTGTAAAGTGGTCTTAATAAGAACAAAACAATTTTCTTGCTTATGATTTAGGGAATATCGATAACAGAGTAATTCAAACTAATCCCTTACATTTTTTTTTTTAGTTTCGTTTGAGAACTTGGTATCTTAGAAGGATTACCGATATATTTTAATAAAATATGTAAGTTATCAACATAAATTATTAAGCTATTAAATAAAATATTTAACATATTTGTTTAAGTATTTTAATTAGCATATTGTTGTTGGATTGGTCTTGTGCATAAAATTATTTTAGATAACTATTTGGGATTACATGAAATAGAAGATTTGTATTGCAAATTTTCAATACGCCTACATAAACATCAATTAACTAGTTTTTTCTACTTTTACATTAGATAATTTTACACAATTGTTGTAAAATCACCAATTATTTACTTAAACAATCTTACAAAAACTTCTAAATAACTACTCATAACACTTTGAATTACTTTAAATAAATAACATGTGATTTTCGAATAATTTTAATGTAAAATTGTCTTACAAAATCTCAACTTTCACTGCGGCGCGAGTTACCTTTGTTGTGTCTGTCTTAAAAGAAGGGTTAAATACCCGCATAGTGGTGGTAATAAAAACAAAAAAAATGACATTTCCTAAGTAACTTGTCATGTAATTTGGTATATATTTGACCTGTCTTAAGGTTGAGACGGATAGCGTCCGACGTCCGTCATAAATGAAAATTTGTGAATAAACAATATTAGGTGTGATGAGAATAATTGCAAATTTGCAATGTATGGTGCTCAGAAACACAGCACAACAAATAATTTGTTAATCGTAGTAATACAAGTTTGATTTTAAGACTTAAAATTATGCAAAATTTGACTGATTGTTAACAATCTAAACTCAAAGTCTCAAACAAATGTTGTTGTCTGTGACAAAAGCCGAACTAAATCAGCAATATTCTCCGAAAATAACGGTAATGTAATAGCTATGTCGTATTCATATTGCAACACATGTACTAACCCATTCTTGTCAAGGAGACAACAACTTAACATTAACTAATTCTTTCATGACAATTCTTCAGGATAATTTTAAGACCGACTTACATAATAATTACTGAGAACGGAGTAATACGGAAATCAACATGCCATCCTCATTAACCCGTACTTATATTACACAACGTTACTACTAGCCTAACTTGTACTATTATATTTTGGTGGTAAGTTTGAGAAAAAATATATGATACAGGTTTATAATACGGATATGATATGGAATACGGTTTGAGTTATCGGATTTTGTACATACGGTACGGAAATTCCTATATACGATGCGGTTTTATAAAAATCGTATCAAATCCGGGTTGGGCTGAAACGAAATCGTATATACGGTTTCCGACATAGTTTGAAGTTTTTTTATGAAAAAATTAAAATAAATGCAAAGTTCCTCTTTCAACTCGCACTCTTCTAATGTTTTTTATTACTTATTTTACTAACTTATTTCAATATACAAAAATTAGCCCTTCATTAGAGGTGGTCATGTGATACACGGTTTTTCCGGGTACCCGAAAATCGTATATACGGTTAAATCGTATCCAATCCGTATAGTAATTTTTGCGATTTTTAAAACCGTACACCTGATAGGGTTTTCAAAACCGTATCAGGTATACGGTCTTGCTCACCCCGGCCTATTTTGTGGTACTTATAAAGATGATCTTCATTCCATCTTTTCACCATCAATGAAGGACATGAGTTTGCACAGTTCTCCCTCCGTTGTTCATCTCAATTAATAGAATTCTATTTAACCTCTTTTTTTGTGACGATGATTTCAAACAAAGATAATTATAGATCATAACACAAAACGTGTATATCTTAGCCATATATATAATTAATAACTTAACTTAATATGACGTAAGATGTTAAGTTTGCATGACTTTAAAACCGACCAAAAACGTTATGATAGCAAAGAATGTACTAAAAAAATAAGAGGTAATGACATACAATGATAAATACTAGACATAAGGCGAGTATGAACTACGTAATATGATTAGGTTTGGCGACGTGCATCACCCATTATAATATATCCACATTTATTCTGGAGATTGCCACTTGTTTTTTGGATAATTCATATTGTTTTTAAAACTACATATTTTATAGCAAAAGAATTTTAAGTTTGGACACAAGTTTTAAGTGGTTTCTGTTATGCATAAACTAACGGCCATCTCTTCGTCACTTTGGTACAACTTATCGTCCAATAGTTATCGATTTGTAATTTTATTGGTTTATTTGCCATGCATACATGTAAACAACCAATACAGGTTTGTAACCTCTCGTAGATGATTTATAATAATAAATTATACTCCATATATAGGGGTTATCAGGGGCGGAGTTAGGAATTACTCTTAGAGAAGGTGAAGAAGCTCAACAAGAGCGAACGAGTAATGGTGTAAGAGAAACTCGAAAAAGTTGAAAATATTTAAGTATAAACTATGAAATTTCCGATCGCTGGTAAGGGAAGTGAGCCCCCTTTTTTTTCGTGGTTTGCTTTGTAATGAGTATGATATATAATCAGAAATAATTGAACGATGGATAGAACAACGAAAAAAAAGTAAATTAATATAGATGACTTAGTCCCAAATTTTGATCTTTGGAGCTTTTAAATCTAACAAGTGGAATTTTTGTGTTTGAATGACGTTAACCATATACTTAAAGTTCGTTGAGATGTTCGTTGCAAGTTTGCAACTACAGATTATATTCTTCCTGACTTCATATGTTCGTTGAGATGTTCGTTGCAAGTTTGCAACTACAGATGGTGTCTTATCAGCTGATTTTAAGATAAAAATGAATGAATAATATTCACTCCGTCTCAATCATTTATTTACCTAATGATGGAGAAATAGTGAATACAATTAAATTATTTTAATCTTCCTACTATTAAAGCTAAGTCATTTAAAGGCTTCTAATTGGTTTCCTGATTTAAGGGAATTTCTTTTTTCATTTTCTAAAGTTGGCCCCGCCACAAATTTGCCTTCAATTATTTAACATCATTTCATGCAACGCAAATTCTACTTTACAAAAATCGTACGTGTGACCAGGAAAAAAGTGACCATTTTTTGGTAAATTGTTACCATTTTGGGGTAAATAGTGACCACTTTTCATAATGAAAAAATGTTCATTTTTTCAAGGTGGTCACAATTTATTATAAAGTGGCAACTATTTACCAAAAAGTGGTCACATTTTGTCAAAAAAACACGGAAAGACCGTCGCACAAGAGATTTGTTGTTCATTCAATTATTATTCTGAATATGATGTCTAATTATCGTACTAACTAACATATTTCGTATGTTGTCTAAAAGTTAACCCGCGCATTTTTTTTCACAAGATTAAAACTAGTAAGATAATAAAAGTGATGCATATACTTTTGCAAATTTACTCGTATTTTGATTTACTAATTGACTATCTATTTTCATGCATGGTGACTTTTCATGAGGAATATATTTCCCACGTTATTTATGAGATATTGCCAACTTATATTACGTAAGACACAATCACATTGGGCACATCACATGGGGTGCCTTACGTTATTACATGTCTTTTACGTACAATATTGCAACTGTCACCATTTCTTCAGAATCTGAATTATTTACATTTCTATACAATTATCCATTTTAAGACCGTCAAAGAATGTACCATCAATCTCATAGATGATCATGCAATAAAATGCTAAAATTTTCTGCTATTTTTTCAACAATAATTTCTTCACAAAGTTCCTAAATCGTGAATCTTTTATTTTGGCAAACATAAAAAGCTGTGAATTTGAAGGTTGAATTATACTCCCTCCATCCCGATCATTTATTGTCTTATCCCATTTTAGGGTATCTCAGTCAATTGTTATCATTTCTATTTTAAGAATAAATTTGATGAACAATTTGATCATTCGCACTCAATTTGATCCACTTTTCATTTAGTAATTGATCTCCTCCTTTATTTTAGCTTGGTTTTTGGGTCAAAACCAAATAACAACTATATATTGACCGGGACGGAGGGAGTAATTTGATGGTTGGGACGTGAATATTTGTGTATAAATGGTATATTAACTTTAGACTTTTTGGTACCGACGATACAATTTGTGTGTTGAAAGAACATGAGATGGTTGAATAATTGATAGGACAGTTATTGGAAAGTAGATAGATGTTACTTTGTTTGATCTATGTTTAGTGTTGGATGCATTTATGGACTTTGTTATTTGTTTGATTAACTACCCAAAATTGACCTTAATGACTTGAATCGATTCTGAATATTTAACTTACTTTTATTCGGAGCTTAAATTCTCCGTTTTAGTTCTATCTCTGAAATTTTACCCTTTGCTTTTCTTTAGCTTGACCCACCGTCTCGAAATTACAAAAAGTTATGGTAATTTATGCTAAACACTAAAGCAATAATTTGAACACATGAAAATATAATGATGTACGACCATGTTCTTTTCGACTGAATAAAGCTAATTTAAAATGAATTAAACTGAATTGAAGCTAAATTAAGGTGGATTAAGCCATAATGAACATGGCCTACGTATGGTATTGAGACCATTGATCTACCCTCCTTAGTCCCCTTTTATTGATTGCAATTTTGAACCTCCATCATCAATTTATTGGTCAACAGATGTTAACTAGCTTAGTAGGTATGAGAAGTAGTGCTCATACCCTGAGCTCAAACAATTGTCAACATTAAAACTGGAGTACGGTTAAAGTGTTATTTGTTTGATTAACTACCCAAAATTGACATCAATGAATCGAGTTGATTCTGAAAATTTAACTTACTTTTATTCGGAACTTTTACTTAGGTTCTCTGTTTTGTTTTCGTCTCTCGAAATTTACTCTTTGTTTTCCCTTGCTTGACCCACCATCTCTAAATTACTAAAAATTATGGTAATTCATACTAAATACTAAATCAATAATTTGAACACATGAAACATAATAATGCAAGATCTTATTCTTTTCGACTAATAGAAGCGGAACTGAACGAAACTAAGTTAAACCGAAATGAACTGAATAGAGTTAAGCTGAACTGAATTAAATGAAGCTGAAATTAAGTTAGAAAGAACATAACCTAAGTATAAGGTAAGACATGAGACCATTGATCTACCTTCCCCGTCCCCTTTCATTGATTGCAATTTTGAACCTCCATCATTAATTTATTAGTCAACATATATCAACCAACTTAATTGGTATGAGAGCTGATACTTATAACAGGAGTTTGAACTCCTATTGGCATCAAAAATACCTTATCAAAGCTGCTACTCCCTTTAGACCAAGAGAAAATAAATTAATTTATCGGTCATGTTCTTGTATGTAATAAAGATGAAACACAAATTGCTCTCTCGAGAAAGAAAATTAGATTTCCAAATAGTTGATACATGATAGTACACTTTGATACATCCTACAATATCTTCGTGCTATGCCCATCGGATAGAACGATCAAGTAATCATGTTCTCTTATTCTTAGAATAAATTTCGAATTTGTTACAATTTTGGTTGATTGTACTTAAATTTTGAAATCATGTTCACCAAAATTGCCACAAGCAAATTATAACTACGAATCAGTACAACTTCGATATTCCTAATTTTATAAAGATTATAAGATTATAACAAGTTAACAGCTCTCATATTTCCCAATTTGCCACTAATTCCAACATTTGGTAATGTAAACTAAGCAACATCTTTTTACCAAACCATACAACTTTTTACATAAATTGATAGATGAAGAAAAATGGAATTTGACATAATAAGAAATTTATGGACACAATAAAATGAAATTGTTAAGTGACCTAACAAGTAAATTAATTTCAACTTTATAAAAATGTCCTAAGTTAGATGACTGAATTAAGTCGAAACAAGAGTAAAGACATAAGTGGGCCACGCAAGCATGATATGGGCCCATTGCTTTATGATTCACCAAGCATCTACCTACTCCTAATTTCTAAAGCATGTCCGTATTCTACTAGCCATCTTAAGAAATTCTTGCTAATTTTGTCTTACAAAAATTGACTCTATATAGCCAAGTTAGTTGATTAAATTTCTTCTTGGTTTGAAAAATACTAGATGACTTGAGTGACGGAGACATAATTTAAAGTTAATAGGAATGAACTGGTAATTGATATGACTTTTGAATTTTTTTTTTTTAAAATTTAACTAAACCTTTAAAATTTTCATAGGTTAGCGGAGATGAGCTTTCCTGCTCTCTCTTTCTCCATTACTGGATGACTTTGTCTTTCAAAATAATAAAAATATATATATATTAATACGAGTTTACCATGCTCGTAGATATAATACAAAGTATAAATTTTGTGTAAAATATATTGTATATTATAAATATATATTGATTCTCATTTGAAACATTGTTAGTATAGATTTCACGAGACTTCTCTCGCGATGAATAAGCATATACTTTATCTGTTTAAGCAACATTTTTCATTTTTTCGTTATTTTTCTAAACAAGTATTTCTCGGTGCTTTTCACGATTTTAAAGCTATAATCTCATTATCCTCCTAACTTTTTTTACTTAATAAGTAATACTCGTTTTCATGTTAAAATATATTGTGCCGTTTCAAAAGAGATTTACTAATTTACGCGGACTAGCGACTTTGTTTCAAAACACAACAATTTTACTCCTAATCCTACATAGACCGATCCTTTAGAGTTAGTTTACCCTCAACCCCTTTACTAATTTTGAATTACTCTTGAGTTTTTAAAAGAAAATTATATAAAAAAAAATGTTATCTAAATTAAGTACATTGTAGACATGGCAAACAGATCAACCGAATCAGGTAAATTCATATCAAGTCAATTTCAGGTTTGCAAAAATTCGGGTTAGGCCAAATCGTTTCAAGTTCGATCATTTTCAAGTACACAATTATCAAATTAATTATGGATAATAATCTGTGTGAAACAATAAACATTTGAGTTGCCTTTTATTGGGTAAAGTCAATTCAAATTCTGACTAAACTCGTATCTTGAATAAAAAATTTCTTAGTTTTTCCTCCAAAATGCATTTAGCTCAATAAAAAACCTTTTCTTTAATAACAATATACATCATCTTTTCCTTAAAATATAATCTTACAATTATTATACTATAATTTTTTAACTAAATTCAAAATTATGTTTTTTTCATTATAGTAAAATAAATTTGGTATTAAACTATAAACCATAAGTTGCTAAATTTGTCATAATGCAATTATTATTATTTAGAAAATAAATTGACACATACTTATTATTAGGTTCGTGACAAAAAAATGGAGAAAATTAAAAAATGAATCCGTAGTTTTATGGTAAAAAGAGTATTTTCACAAAAATACACATTTCATAGTTTTACTCTATTTTCTTTAATTAATTTTCCATTTTTCATTTTTTTTTTCATATCAAAATATAATGGAGTGAAATATTAAATATTAATGAAGTACCGATTTGAATAATACCCTAAAAAATAAAAACCTTATATATACCGCGCAATGTGCGCGAGATCGATATGAGTCGAATACGAGTCGGGTCAATTTTGGCCGTGTATATACTACTCTAGTCGTTTAACACACACCTTCGTCACGTCAACATTGCACAACCTCTAGTAGGACCCCCTATTCCAAAAATCAAAACACACCATTATGAAGGTCAAATCCGTAATTTCACATAGCCTCGACTCTCCCACAATATGCCTTGTTTGTTCCCCTCATCAAACAAACAACAATCAAACTAACACCACCACCAACAACAATCCCCAAAAATCATAACTCAAAATTCAATTACACACACCTTTTTCTCTTCCTATTTTCCTCCATTTTATTTCATTTTTTTCCATAAAAAATGTCACAGATCCCCTTCCTCCACCTCTAAAACAAAAAACCCAGAAAAACCCATATTTCATTCTCTCAATTTTCTACCTTTTTTTCGCTAGAACCGACTAATTAGTCCTGTGTAAGACGGTTTTATGCACAAAAAAAAAAATGTTTAGAACTGTTCTCATCGCCTTACACAAGTATTTGTGAACCAGAAAAACCCATATTTTATTTTCTCAATTTACTCCCTATTTTCGCTTAAACCAACTAGTTAGCCTTGCTTAAGACTGTTTTATTCAAAGAATGTGTAGAACGGTTCTCATCGCCTTACAGGAGTATTTGTGAAAACGAATAACCCAGAAAAACCCATATTTTATTTTCTCAAATTTCCGACAAAAAATGGTGGAAACCACATTAAATCGGTCGAAATCAAGAGTAACACCTGAAAACGACGTCGTAACACTGGAAAAACACTTGCCAAACGGAGATCTATACACAGGAACATTCATGGGTAACATCCCACATGGTAACGGTAAATATTTATGGAGTGACGGATGTATGTACGAAGGTGAATGGAAAAAGGGTAAAGCAAACGGTAACGGTAAATTTTCATGGCCTTCAGGTGCAACATATGAAGGTGAATTTAAATCAGGTAGAATGGAAGGTCAAGGCACATTTACTGGGTCCCACGGTGACACGTATACAGGCATGTGGGTTTGTGATAAGAAACATGGTTATGGTGTTAAGAGATATGTTAATGGTGATTATTATGTTGGGAATTGGAAACGGAATTTGCAAGATGGGTTTGGTAATTATGTTTGGAAGAATGGGAATTGGTATAAAGGTGAATGGAAAGGTGGTGTGATCTGTGGGAAAGGTGTTTTGAATTGGGATTCCGGCACCACCACGACGACGACAATGACAACGACTATTAAGAGTGGTAATGGTGATGAGATGGAAGGAAAATGTGGTGTGACGATGCCAACAATAACTATTAAGAGTGGTAATGTTGTTGAGATCGAAGGAAGGCGTGGTTTGACGATGCCAACAATGACTATTAAGGGTGGTAATGGTGTTGAGATGGAAGAAAGGTGCAGTATGACTATGCCAACAACGAGTATAAATGATGATGTGGCGGTGTTTAATGAGGGGAGTAAGACGAGTAATGTAGGGTTGTTTCCGAGGATATGTATATGGGAGAGTGAAGGGGAAGCCGGGGATATTACTTGTGATATTATTGATAATGTTGGGGTTGCGTCGATGATTTATGGAGACGGGTTTTCGGGTTTGGGTAGGAGGTTTAGTGGTAATGGTAATGGGAATGTGAGTAGTCCTTGTTGTTTTATTAAAGAAGCTAAGAAACCTGGTCAAACTATTTCTAAAGGGCATAAGAATTATGATTTGATGCTTAATCTTCAGCTTGGTATAAGGTATATTGTTGTTGGTTTTGTTTGATTGTGTAGATTTAGCGAGTTTTGGATGAGACGGTCTCATGATAAGATTGCGAGGGGTGTAGATGTATACATGTAATGGTGATCTTGTCATGATACCGTCTCTGATACCCTCTCCGCCCTAATTATTTATTTACCTGTAAACGAATGTTTGTGATAGAGAGAGTATTAGTTTTGATAGTAAGGTTGCGTATATCTGACCCTTCCCCCTGTTATTTACCGGAGTTTTTGAAGCGTTGTGGTAATGTTGTTGTTGTTTAATGATTGTGGATTGGTTTTGGTGGATTTTGTAGATATTCAGTAGGGAAGCATAGTTCAATACTAAGGGAACTAAAACCAAGGGATTTTGATCCAAAGGAGAAATTTTGGACGAGGTTTCCACCTGAGGGATCAAAATTGACGCCGACTCATAAATCAACGGAGTTTCGATGGAAAGATTATTGTCCAGTGGTGTTTAGGTGAGGTCATTTGTGATAATGAGTGATTTAATAATGTTAAATTTTATACTTTTCGGATTGTTTAATAACGAGGCGATGTATTTTATTAGGCATTTAAGGGATTTATTTCAAGTTGATCCTGCGGATTATATGCTGGCAGTATGTGGAAATGATGCACTTAGAGAGCTTTCATCCCCAGGGAAAAGTGGAAGTTTCTTCTACCTTACTCAAGATGACAGATTTATGATCAAAACTGTGAAGAAATCTGAAGTCAAGGTTAGTTAGGGATCTTTTGACTTGTGTTGTTTGTTCTTCTTTTTTGACTGTGATAGTGGATTATGCTTGTAATCTAGTTGGCTTTTTGTTCTTAATTCGAGTTTTGTTTGTTTTCTAGCTTACTAGTGATAGTTAAATATTGATAGTGGGTAATAGAAAATATGAGTTTGTACTAAGTGGTTGGTTACTGCTCAGGTACTTCTTAGGATGCTTCCAAGTTACTACGAACATGTTTACCGGTATGAAAATACCCTTGTGACTCGGTTCTATGGTGTGCATTGTGTGAAACCCGCTGGTGGACCGAAGGTATGCTTATGATGGCGCAGATAACTTATTTGATGCTTGTTTAATTGATTTGAACAAGGGAATGATGAAATTCTGTTTTTTTAATTGTTTAAACCAGACAAGATTCATAGTCATGGGCAATTTATTTTGCTCTGAGTATCGTATCCATAGGCGGTTTGACTTGAAAGGATCACGTCATGGTCGCACGACCGAGAAGGCTGAGGGGGAGATTGATGAAACTACTACTCTTAAGGATCTTGATCTTGACTTTGTTTTCCGTCTCCAGAGGAACTGGTACCAGGAATTGATCAAGTGAGTGAATGATATTCTTTATTTGAAATGAATTGGTATAAAAATGTATGCTATGTTTTCGTATCGTAATCGTTCTTGAGTTTGTGGGATTGAGTGTAATGTGGTTGTACTATGGTTCAGGCAAATTGAGAGGGATTGTGAGTTCCTCGAAGCAGAGAGGATTATGGATTATAGTCTACTGGTTGGCATTCATTTCCGCAATGATAACACAGGAGATAAAATGGGTCTATCACCGTTTGTTATGCGTGGTATTAATCCTTACTTTCTCGTTGTAGTTTTTTTCCTCCGTACAATAAATTTTTTTATTGTACGGAGTATCATTTTAGATTGTTAATCGGGCCTATTCGTTTGTCTGTAGTCATCTACATTGTTTTGTTGACTTAGTTTCTCTACTTGTTCTAGGCAAAAAGGCTTCATATCAGAACGAGAAATACTTGCGAGGGCAGCGTTTTCTTGCCGCAGAATTACAAGACATGGATCGAGTTCTCGCTGGCAGGTCCGTATTTTTTATTTTCCATCAGTTTCACTAACTTCAAATTTCAAACATATCACATGCTTTACAACATTTAATTGGAATTTGCTATTCAGCCTTGCGTATTTGAAATCAACATCTTTGTCTAGGCTTGACAGTAGTTTCTTCTAATCACACAGCTGGTAGGTTTGTATTCATTGCGAAAGCGAGAGCTTCATAGTGGACTTAGATATATCGTAATACACTATCCATCGAAAATGTGGCTTTTCTGAAATGGATAATTAGTGAAGTTGCTTCCGAATTTAAGATTAAATGTATGGGTCATTATATGGATATGGTCCTATTATTGACAATTTGCCATAGATAAGGATTAGAGCATGGGGTGCCATGAATAATGTTAACTTAACAGAATTGTAGCCTTTGGAGGCAGTTCTTTTTGTTTTTCTTGGTTATGGACTTATGGCAATGACATCGATATTGTTTGACTTTAATTTATTAATTTTGTTTGTTTTTAATATTATTAGGAAGCCATTGATCAGGCTTGGGGCAAACATGCCTGCGAGAGCCGAGCGGCTAGCCAGGAGAAGCGATTTCGATCAGTACATTCCAGGTGGGTCCGGCAATCTGATGCCTTCTCGAAATGCGGAGACCTACGAAGTGATACTTTATTTCGGAGTCATTGACATTTTACAAGATTATGACATCAGCAAGAGGCTAGAGCATGCCTACAAGTCTCTACAAGCTGATCCAACCTCGATCAGTGCAGTCGACCCTCAGTTATATTCCAAGAGATTTCGAGATTTCATCGGGAGAATTTTCGTGGAGGACAGATAGCACCAAAGAACATGGTACTTAATATCGGCCGCAATACAGGTTTTTGAAGGTCTGTGACCTCTTGTCAAGGCAGTATCACTTGTATTTATAACCTAAGTACCTAACCGAGATCAGCTTGTGATGACGGATTCCGAGATCCAACGTCAAACCAAAATTTAAACTAAGACGCAGTTCGAAATTGGACGGAACTGTTCCATTCCAAGTGAAAAGGAATTTGGGTTATTGGGATTTGAGGTCCCCCATCCATGTGGAATCACAAATCAAAGTAATGTAAATGGGAAGAGGACCAAGGAATCTTGCTCCCACAGTCCCACTCCCACTTTTGTTGGTTGGTGTGAAATGGGTGGTCAATGGAGCAACGGCGGTGACTCGGTACGATGAGGTGGATTTATGCAAATGGTTTGAGGCTGATTTTTGTCAATCAGGCGACCATTTGGGACCAGTGATTGATATTCATGTACATTCTGTGGTGGAGGTAATTTTTTCCTTTTTTTTTCGACGGAGAAATAGATTTGGTCGGGTATTTGTTTGTTTTACACGGAATTTTGTAGGTTGTAGCAATTCCAAAAATTCGAGGATTTGGAAGATTGGTTGGTATAGCAAGGGAAATTACTATTTTCCCTAGAAATTGAAATTCACCAAAAAAAAGTGTATGGAATAACCTTATGTACATATAAGTTTATAGAAGGAATGGACATATTGATGTATCATGTATGTGATCAATTATTATAGTTTTTTGTGGATGACGGTGGGATTCTACCGCTGTTGGGCGTTTTTTGATGTTGATGGGATTTGAAGCAGATCATGAGTACATCATATTTCATAACTTTACTAACTAAGCTAGTTGATTTATACCCGTTTCATCAAGAGGTGCATGATAACCCGAGTTTATTTATTTTTCCGTGTATTTTAAAAATGTGACTTTAGTAGGAAGGAAGGTCCCAATGTCCCATGTTATGTCTCTCTGAAAAAGGCATGATAATAAAAGAAAACAAGGTAAAATGTTTTGGGAAGTGACAATATGTGTGTGGGGGACAATTAGGAGGAGGCTTTTTTCAGGTTAAAGTGGTGGGCATTGGTGTTGAAGGCCAAGGGAAGAGTATGAGGGGTCTCATTAAAAGCAGATAAAGCACCATGAGAAAGATGCGATCTCTTGTCTTTCTTTCCTTTGATTTTAACTACTCACTCTTCTTTTCCATCGAGTACTCCCTATTTAACTACACAAATTCTTATTTCAGACGGATTATTTTCGTCTTTTTAAAATGACGGAATTTTGTGATCATTTTATAGTCATATGTAACCACAATGGTCTAGCTAGTTTTACCGTCCATGGTAACTTGTTTTCTAAATTTTGTATCATTTGACTGTAAAATGATCTCAAAATTCCATCTTTTTAAAAAAAACAAAATAACCCATCTTAATTCTTAAGGGAGACCAACTTGATTTAACTATTTATTTATTCTACTTATCTTTTTTTGGAGATTATTAATAATTTTAAATCAAGGTGAGTCGGGTTAATTCTGATATCTTGGAAATGATTGATTTGAATTACTAGCGATTTGGGTCGGTCATCGGGTGTGGTTTTGCCGTTTTGGCTCGGTTTTTGGGTGCGGTTTCATAAGCTCTTTAAACAAAACATGGATCAAGGAAAAATACAACTCATTTGTTATCTTTATTGAATATTTATTTGATTTTGAGTGTAAGTTAATATTATGTATATCCACAAATTAACATTTTAACGACAATTGTCTTTGGATTACAATTTCTATTCTTGGGTGTGAAAAGGAGCTGTAAGAACATTTTAATTTTGAGCTCAAAATATCACAAAAAACATTTATTAATCCTATCAGTTAAGTTGGTTGATATCTTTACAAATCAATACATGATTCAGAATAATAAATATATTTAAAAAACACAATTTATTTTCTAGACAGATATGTATATTTTTAAAAACAGTTGATCTATCTTAAAAACGGATACGAAATAAGTATAATATTTAGAAAGGGTGTAGCCAAAGTAGGTAATGCAAGGGTCAAAGTCAGTGGTGAAGACTAGGGCCATGCTGTTTTTCCTCTGTTTCTTTTACTACTTTTGGACCACCTCGTCCCCATCTTCCTCTTCTTTTTCTAGAGCCTGATTTAAACCTTGTAAAACTTTAATGATAAATGGGTAAATGCATTAAAGTAAACAATAACTCCCTATTTATCATGTGTCATAACTCCCTAACATGTCAATGTTTAGGGCATTAGCAATAGGAGGTTTGTCATGGGGTTTGTAGATGACATGTC
>VHZZ01011114.1:20279-34561 GCA_009801015.1 Silene noctiflora | reverse complement strand
CGGATAAGGATACTAAAAAAGGAGATTTAAAAAACCGGATATCCGATACGGTTTCTAAAACCGTATCGGATATCCGGTTTTGCTCACCCCTAATGGCAAGGTATAGTAGCAAAAAAAATGTGAAGAAAATATTAGTGTGAAATTGTGAAACAATGATTTAATAGAGAATGTTGAAGACTTTTATGTGTGGATAAGAGTTAGATCTGTTTGGTCAAGAATACGTCTGAGAAAGAATTAGTCGGTTTAGGTTAAAAAGTAGATTGACTAATCAAAATGTTAATTAAGTGTGTGTGGTAAATAGTGATTTGGTTGATAGATTGATGTCAATTTATTGTTTTTGAATATGCTTCTAAAAACAACATATCAAAATAGCATATTTTGAAAGTAATAAAATGTGATGGTCAAATTGCTATTAAAATATGTTAATCAATCTGCTAATCAGAGTTTACTAATCAAATTTGCTTCTCCTGATTACATATAAGGCTTTAATTTAGAAAAACAATTTAGGAATTGGCACGTAGAGTAGAAATGTGTAAAAACAAAGTGGAGATAATGATGGCTTAAGTAAAACTCAACTCTATTTTGTTCTCAAATACGTATATTAATTGGTGAAACATATTTAAACTTTTAAATATTTTAAAAAAATTAGCAATATGTCATTTACCAAATATCCCTTTAACTAATTCAGCTATTTAAAGTATGATGATTAAACACTCTAAAATACCTAGATGTATTAGATATACTCCATATATGGTAACGTAGATGTATATTTTGGCTCTGTTTAATAAGTAGAAAACGTAAATATACGGTAGATGAATTAGATGTAGATGGTAAAGTGAGATAATACTTAACCCGTTTCAGTTTCAAGGAAGACAATTTTGACTCTATTATGATCATATGCATGATTTGGTCCGTGTATAGAATAACTAACACCTTCTAAATTGTATACACAAATTCTCATTTGTGACGGACAAAATCTATCACTTTGAAGAAACGTGAGACAAAGGGGCAAATGGGAGAGCAAGTGTTGAGGGCAAGTGAAATGTCTCTTTGAAAAGACCGTCACAAGTAAGAAGCTTTGAATTGTATATATATGAGCTATATAAAGAATAATGATGACAAGTAACAACTATGTATGTGTAAATGCACATTTCCCGCTGATCATGTACGGATTAATAATAGAATAAACAAAAACAGTTTAAGAACAATTATGCTTGCTTGTAGATTGATGGATTCAACATTCAAGAAACCACTAGATGGACAAAATTGACTTGAACTATTATATTACTACTAACATGACAATTATTACCTATAATTTTCAACCTGAAAAGCAACCAAACTATTCGTATAAAGGGTGAATATAAAAACAAGATCGATGATATGTGGATAAAGAATCATAAAGTTTACCGAGTTCCACAAAAATACTTCTATAAGATTATGAAACAATTGCTTTTCTAAGATTAGTGTACTATGTAAGATTTTTATATATTGTATAATAGTCTAACAAAATAATTGTTGTGACAATTTAAAGAAAATAAAATGGCGTTATCAGATAGTATTAAAACTCGATATCACCCTCTCACATAAACCCTATAAGAAAGTAGTACCGAGAATTTATGTAGGATTACACATTTTTTAGAATTAACGAGGATTATAATTATTTTTAGGAAAATGATAAATTCAGCTCTAAAGGCTGCATTTAAGGTACCAAAAAAGGAAAAAAAAGTTTAAATCAAACATTAATGACATTAATTTACGCGTAATTGTATCATAAATTACTAATTTAATTCTATTTTTGGAAGACAGCCCTAATTATCGTCTAGGAGCACGCAAGGCCCGCAACGGTGGAGCCTATTGGTAAAAACCTAGGTGAAATTTCAAAGAATTCGGGTTCAGGCCTCTCAAAGAGCTATTTTGTGTACTATTTATATATTTTGTGTCTGTTACTTCGAGTACTTACCTGATATACGTAATTTGGAGACTATAATCTAGCCATTGTATAAACAAAGCAAATAGTAGTATCCTCGTAGGAAGAATTAACGACTGTTTGCCTAAGTATATAGAGACAAGGTCGCCGTATATGGCAGACTTTTTTAGCATTTATATTAAGGATCGCCTACGTCTTCTCTTAACTTGGCTATCTATCATAGCTAGGCTTGCGTTTCATTTAATTCTATTCAATTCCTGAATTTGCAAGCATTCAATTCTTCATCACTTTGGTTTCAATAATCAATATGAATATGGTTAGATACTTCGACAAATTTACTTTTCGTCAGAAAATTTACTAGACATGCTCTACATTGACTCTCCAATGTCATCCCATATTCCCTCCCTTTGGCAATATAATACGAGTAGTAGATAATGTAATAGTAGAATTGGATTTATAATTATGAAAAATCTCGTTTGTTTGCTCGGATTAGAAACGGTTACTCATGGTAGCTCCCTAGGCTGTATACTTGGTCGACATATCAATACTGGTCTTTTTCTAGTACATTTTGAACTCACTCATCAACAAGCACGCTTACTTTATTGTTGATATATGAGCAAACTTTTAATTCATTTAAAGTAATTTAAGCTAATAAATAGGACATTTTCAATTAATATAGAGTGTTACAAATTAAAACAATACTCCGTATTATCATAAGCTTTACTTCATAGGAGATATATAAGGAGAAAATTCCGAACATTTTCTGGTTAGACTAGTAATATAACTAGTATCCTCTACTAAAAGTTAATTCTGGTTTACAAGATTTTAGGTTTTATAGCCCAACTTCTTATTCTGACAATCAAGATATTTCTTAGTTAGAAATAGTTAAAGAAGAAAAGAAAAACCTTATCACACTTCGTATGTTTATATTAGGTCGCTCAGCTCGAGTCAATTTTAATTATCATTCTATACAAACATATTTTTATCATTTTACTGAACTCGATAAAAATTCTCAATATGATTTTCATGTTAGATATCTTATACTCCGTAATAAGAAAATAATGAAATGTTTATATATACTTATTCAGTTATTCAAACACAATAACTATATGCATATAAACATAAAATATATATTTTTGATTACGAATAAACATAAAATATTAAATATATACACTCAATAAATGGAGATAATTAATCACATAAGTTGTGATGGATGTTATTATTAGTGGAGACATGGTTGGTCCATTCGGGGCAGCCTGAATTAAAATAATGATGGGCATATTGTCTATACTTTTATATTAGATCTTTCAATTTACAAACATTATGTTTCTCCAAATTCAACAATTAATTAAAACATTGCTGCCAACTCCAGCTCCGAATGAAATGGACTCACTGCATTAATTCACAACCCCAAGAAAACGAAAGTTTGCTAAATATGGTTTTAATTACGTGTGTTCTTTGGATACATATTTAAAAATTCATACAAAATATTACGGTACTTGAAAATAATTAAAGACTTGCAATTATAACTTTCTTAATAAATACGAGTAATATATACTTCCAGTAAATAGAGAAAAACAGTAATAAAAAAGATTCAGTTTGTTGATATACTAGAATAGATATCGTGCAATATATGCACAGTATATATAATTTTTTTTTACTTCTTTTAGAGTATTATTTATAAATTTTAAATTGACAATTCATTTATTTTTTATGTTTCTTATCATTGTATTTTAATTTGAAAAATTAAAATTAAAATTGTAAGAGTTCTGAATTAAGTATTTTTAATTAAAATTGTAAGAAGTCTGAATTGAGAACGTAATAATGTTATTTTGTAATTTTTTTTATAAATAACAATTTTTTTTAGCCGTAGCGCCTTAAAATGTTGATGAATTTTTACTCATTTCATTTATATGTATGTCATTGATTCAATTGGTAAAATCTAAACTCGTATCTTTATTACTCATTTCATTTATATTGTCTCATTTATTTAAAGATCATAATTCAAAAGATCGTTACTGATGAGGTAAATTATGTAAAACCGTGTTACCTAACTACCATTAAAAAAAAAACATTATATATTTAAGAGTTACTTGTAGGGTTGTAGTAATGTATGGTAAAATTTGTCCCCTCTTCAGGATTTCATGTTCCTTGTTACCACTTCTTAAGATACGTCTTAATCAACCAAAGTTAACTTGTTAAGTAATAAGTAAATAGAAATTTATTGGGATTAAGAGACTAAACTATACTAATTATGTTGGGTTATGTGGTGCCAATACTCAATACTTTTCTTAATTTAAAATACAAGTATGATTAACTATTTTTATTAGTGTTGTTTGCACCAATGCCCACTATATTTTGTCCAAAGTTCATGAGAGGTACACGCTTGTAAACTTGAAAAAATCATTCATGAAATAAGATTATTAAAAACACAATGTTTTTAGTCTATAACACATCATCGTACGACACACCAAACAAAAAATTGATGATAATTTCATAAATAACAAATTTGTGATTGATCTACAAGAAATTTAACATATGGTGTTTTATTGGCGGGATATATGATGACGTGATACAGCAAGGCCCCGTTTTTTCCAGGATTTCAATTGAATGGAACTGAACTGAATTAAAGAAAGTTGAAGTACTTATAAGTTATATCATACAATCACAAATTTAAAAGTACTTCTAGAAGTGAGGCTTATACTAATAATATAGTAATAGGCATATGGTCTAGTAAGTTTGATTAATGACATCAAATTGGGTTCTATACTTCTATGATTTGACCTAATTGCGTAACATGATATAAACATCTTTAATACTAAGGGTGTGTTTGGATTGAGGTGTTTGGAGGGAAAAGAAAGGGAGGGAGAGTAGGAGATATAAAATCTTTTGTTTAGATAACAAATAAGGGGTGGTGGGAAATGGAGGGGGAGAGACTTGGAAGGATTCATTTTCCTTCCTCTAAGCCAAATCAAAATCTCTTCATAAGAGGCAAGATTTGGAAGGAAATTGTATCCAAACACCCAAATCTCATTAGCCCTCCCCTTCCCTTACCTCCCTTTCTCTTCCCTCCTTCCCCCTCCCCTCCTTTTCCCTCCACTTTTTCTATCCAAACACACCCTAAATATACTACCTTACCTAGTTACCTATACTCTAAACTATATTTTCTCTTGTGAGTGAAAAACAAAAGTTGATTCATTAATTAAAGGCCATATGTCATTAACAAATAACAAGTGATGTAAGAATTAACGAAATATAATCTTGTAAAAATCAAAGAAAAACAATCATTCTTAAAACTAGAGGTGTACTCAGGGCCAAGTTTCGGCCTGGTTGGGCTGACTTGGGGCGGGTCGGGGTCTCCTTGCTAGACCCTGAACCGGCCCTTGAGAATAGGCGGGCTTGGTTGGGCTGAGGGTGGTGTTACCGGGACCCAGCCTATGGATGGGCAGGGCTGACGGGTTTGTTTTTGTTTTTTTTACAAAAATGGCGGGCTGTGGGCGGGCCGGGCTGGTTGATGAGCGGGAAAAAGTGGCCCGTGTGGCGGGTCGGGCCAGGCTGGCCCGTTACATTGGCCACTTCTACTTAAAACCGATATCACTAATTTGAATATGTAACGTTTTCGACTTCTACATGCTTATTATAATATCGTTGTTTCTTTACATAAGAGGTCTTTGGATTCAACATACTCCGGCTATATAGTGACATTTATGTTCCTTTTATTAGTAAAACTGAGATGGTGTTTACGGAAAGTATCGAAATTTTTGTGTAAAATTTTCCTATGTTGAAATTTTTTGTTTAAAAAAGCCTTATTATTTACACCAAGTTAGATAGGACTCTTACGGGATGTATTACTCCGTATGACTTACTTTTATTTAAGAAAGTTTCTTTTAGTTTCACAACTTTTTGATAATTAATCATGATTATATATAGTAGGTTAATTAAACTAAAGTCTTCATGTTTATGCATGAATCACGAAGAAGTTAGGCAACCAAACTTTTATTTAATTAATTAATTAATTTGCAAGTGTGTAGTCAATTTAATTGAATTGCATGATATATTAACACACACACACACAAATAGACTATCAAATTGTTACGGAGTACATCTCAAGCTATTAATATGTTTAAGGGACCACGCACGTAGAAAACAATGTAATTGACTATTAGTTATTATGTTGTTCTATATGTTAGGATAAAGTGTAAACTATTTCCAACATTACGATTGTTTATAAGGGGACATCAACTTTTTTCCATCATTAAGTGGGTACTATTTAATTAAGGCGTTTTTATTGTACTATATTATCAAAATAGTTGCGTATAGATGCATGCTCGATCTCGTGTCTTGAATAATTACAATGATTTTGTTATAACAAACGTGAAAAAGATAAATAGAACGTAAAGAACAAATATGAAAATAGAAAAACGAATTTACATGATTCGCCATCCATGTAAATTGTAATCCACCTAGAGAAGGGAAGATATATCTTAAGCTATTTTCTGATTAGATTGCAAAACTTCTAGGGTGAGGTAAGGAGAGTATATAAAAGAAAACTCCCTAAAACCTAAAAAAATTATATTAAACCCATAAATAAACAGAATCCCTAGTCCAAACAGTTTAAATACCATTTACGCAGGTTTTCATGATATAGTCGTTTGAAACCGCAATGATAAGATTCAAGGTAATATTCAACAAACTTAAACAAGCTAGACTGTATTATGCACTTTACTGTTGTAAATAATATCATAAATTCATAATAATTGTTCGTATGTTATAGGAGGTACCTAAGTAATGATCTTACATACGACGAACTATTAAAAAAATCAAAGTGAATAACTTAGGTAATGAGAAATATTCTAAATAGAACTATTATTAGTGTGAAAAACTGAAAATGCCTTAGAAAAATAAAAATATTTGGAGGCCAAATTTGTCTAGATCCAAGGCACAATAAAGCAAGGGAATTGTCCCACATAAAGTCCACACAAAAGGTTATCCTTGTTGGACATATATACATTTTATACTCTATTTTCAACTAGGGTTTTTTGTAATTTTTTATTGAATTATTTAATAAATCGTTAAGCCATTTATAACCAATAATAAGCATGATATAAGTTCAAGAGAGCCTTTTTTCTTTGATTCACTTAACTGATTAATTATATTTTAAACTATATTATCTACACTTAATCATGTCTTCTAAACATAATGATGAGAGTTTTGGTGCGAATATATTTATTTTATTTAATGTGCCAACGCGTAGATCCTCCTCACCATAATTTCATACTTCAATTTTAGTTTTTGTATATTGGTGAATAGAATAAGCTAAGGCATGTTCCTTTTAGCTGGCAAGAGTTGAACTGAATGCAACCGAGTTGAACTAAATGAAGTTGAGGTAAATTGAATTGAGTTGAAATAAGAGTTAACTTGTAAAGAGATGAGCTGAACTAAATTGAATTGAATGAAATTGAACCGAACTTAATTAAATAAAGTTGAACTGAAATTAAGTAAGAATGACCTAAATCCTAGTGTACGTAATTAGGTCTCTTAGGTGTAAAAGGTAATCGTACAATCTAATCAATGAGAAGTTTTAATTTTTATTATATTACAGTAAAATGCTGTTTCATTATAGAGAATATGATTAATTATAATAGTTTCATTGAACAGGTTGTACGATGACGTTATACAGAATAATTATAAATTAGGAGTTCATAAAAATATACTCCGTATTATCGTTATTTCATTAATGAGGTGATCATAAGACAGTTGTATGGATATAATTCTTTGTGATGTAAAAATTTGAGTAATATTTGATTAAAATAAATTTTTGATAATATATAGTAATCCATAAGTGCTAAGCTGACAATGTGATATACAGAGAATATGATAGATAATGTGACAGCAATGGTCTGTCATCTAACTGGTTTAATCCAACTCTTACAAAGAAATAATAATAATAATGCAATTAAGAATTCATGCCAAGTTTTTCATGTATTATATATTTGGTCAAACTCCGTCCATCCCTCACAAGTCACAACCAAATTATACGAAGTATTAGATTAAGAAATCATATTAAGTTTTTAATGTTTTTTTTGGTCAAACTTTATATTCAATCACGAAACAAAATGACTGAAAATTGAAAGTCAATCAACAAATCGAGTTATAATTTTATTCATTTTCTTACAATGATCGGAAGTATTCATTTTCGATTAATAGTCCAATTATCTAACAATGTAAATAATGTCAGTGTGATAAAAAATCACGTATCATAATTTTAGACAACACCTTTGATTTACATGCTAGATAATATCGAGTGATAAAAGTGTTGTAATACAACAGTCTACATATGAGAAAATCAAATTTTCAGATATTAAAAGATCAGTGAACTATCATCGCGTATTGTTATAACACTACGCAAGAAATAAAAAATAAAAAACAATAAAGAAAACAAAAATCGGAGTTTACAAATTTCAGATTCAGATCATAACTAACTGATATGCATAACTGCTAGGGAGAGGTTTAGAAAATTTATATAGTACTCTTTAAGACTTAATACAGAATGCCTTAAAAAAAGCCTAAATTAGAAGCCTAACCTAAACAGATTAACAAATACGGTTTAGGTTTCATAATCGTTCGAAGCAGCGACTAACAGATTCAAAGCACAAATCCAGCATGTATAAAATTGTCTAATAATTTAAGCATGTTTTTGTCCCCAACCAAACTAGTGATCAATTTATTTTCTTCATAATTAGTGAGTAGAGTATTCTGATAAACTCCAGTAAAACAATTTGTGGGAAAAGAAACGAAGCGAAAAGAAGACTCTTGCCTAGAGAAGGCAATGGGCCGTGCCGTGCCGACCAGGGTCCCTGCCTATCGTGCCTAGCCACAATTTTGGCCCAGGTAAAGTCAGGCGAGGTCGTGTCTCCTGTTGTGCATCGGGTATTTTTAATGATTTTTAAATTATTTATCCCTAAAATCATCGTGCCTCGTGTCTGGCCGTGCTTAGGCACGAGTTTTTGGAATTTAGGCGTCGCGGCTTGCCTCTTAACGTTCGTGTTGGACCCAGGCCACCTCGTTTTCTTCACAGTAGCTGTGCCCGACTCGTGTTAGATTCGTGTAGCCCGCATTAGCCCAGCCTGAAATGCCTACTCTACTGTTGCCGTGAGGGACTGACATAGCCCAGAAAATAAGACATCTGGGCCCAACATGCATGTGAAAAAACGAATGAGTGTAAGGTGTGCCATGCTACCAACACCAATATCACCAATATATCAATTGGCCCAATTTAATTTTATGCGCTCTAGACATAGTTGGTATCAAAAAGGGTTTTTTTATACGATCTTTAAAAAAGAAGTTTGTGAAACACAATCTTTAGTAATTTTTTTGTTCTCAAACACGACTTTTTTACCGGATTCTAACAACTTTTTGACCTCTTGCAATGGAGTGACTTTCAGTCGATGTTTGAGATAACAAACAAGGTCGGTTTGAGGTATTCTTGGACTCGTTGGAAAGGTGAGAGTACACACTTTCTAGTGATTGTTAACACGGTGGTCAAAGTTGGCCTTATGTGGGGTATATTGGTGTATAAAGTAAAGCTGGTCATAGAGGGTTGATGTAAATTAAAGTAAGATTTTTTCGTGGGTCAATTCACTCTCCTCGAACTACCACTTGCAACCAACGACCACCACAAACAACACAACTACGACATAACTTGCACTCCTGATGCGGACATCGATGAGCAAGGCTCACTAATTGGTACAAGCATTGGAGGGGACGCTTATTTGGGGTCGCTGGCTCGTTGTGTTTGTTTGTTGTCATGGGTCGAGTAGCACAACCATTTCCTGGGTTGTTGCTTAGCATTTCTTTAGTTAATAAAAGGGATGGATGTAGTTAATACTCTATTTAGTTTAAATGTCCTATTTATTTAGAGAATTAATGGTTGTAATTAGCTAATTAAGTTTCCTTTAAATTAGCTAGTTAATTTAGGATTGTAAGGGACCTTTCATTTGTCTCTTTTAGGCTATTTAAGCCATTTACATGGAATAAGAAAGGCATCCAGGTTTTAAACAAAAATTCTTTAAATTACTTGCAATTGTCGAGCACAATTCTGGTTTTCGAGCTATTGCCTAGACGCGTTTCTAGCATAGTTATTTGAGTTCGAGTCAATAGGTCTTGGTTTGGTCTCGTAATTTGTCAAGCTATAGGTCTAGTTTGTCGAATATATCCTTGTCCGTTATTTCCATTGTCAAACACGTATCAACTCCCCTCAACCTACATACCAAATTTCAGAACAAAGAACACATCATAACCGCATTAAAAGACCCAAGAAAAACTTCTGACCACCCACTGGAAACTCATACTTACAACCCTTTCTCTGACCAACCTTATTTTACGCGCCAATCGACCCCACATAAGGCCACATTCGGCCACCGTGTTGACAACCCCTGAAAAGTACGTACGCCCACCTTTCCAACGAGTTCAAGAACACCTCAAACCAACCTTATTTGTTATCTCAGATATAGACTGAAAGTCACCCCATTGCAAGTGGTCAAAAAGTTGTTAGAATCCGGCAAAAAAGTCGTGTTTGACCAAAAAAAATTATTAAAGGTTGTGTTTGACAAACTTTTTTTTTAAAGGTGGTATTTGGAATTTTATTTTTTTTCTAATGTTGTGTTTGACAAAAAACCCTACAAAAAATACTTACACTTACCCAAAAAAAATAAAAAATAAAAAAATGAACTAATCTAGATGAGTTGATTCAAGTGATTAAATTAGGTTTAAAAAATTTATAAGTAATACGTTTAACCAGATATTAAAAAAAAAAGTTTGAGAAGAGTTAATTCCTTTGCGTATACATACGCCTATATGGTATATAATAGAGGGACAATTATGTAAAATTTACCATATGCAATTGTGCATGGCCAATAATAATACTGAATATATATAGTCTCCTATTAGAAAAGAGAACAACCTCTAAAAGCAGTGCGGGTTGGGGCTGGTCAACCATGTGGATGGGCTCGGTCCTCGCGGGTCAGGTGGCGGGCTTGGCCAGTGATGGTAAGTCTGGAACCGGCCCGGGGAAAGGTGACGGGTCTAAGCGGTTTGGGCCATGCCTCGATAATTCAAGCTCAACTTGGAGCAGGCGTATGGAGGGTTGAGGGCAGGCTTAGGGCGGGAAGGTAAGGCTAGGGCAAGACAGGGCTAAGGCGGCCTAATATGTTTTGGTCGACCCGAGCACGACCCGAGGTAGGGTCTGACACGGGTCTAGTGGGTCGAATATGGGGGTAGTAGATGCACTCCTTCCCGAAGCAAAATAAAAATCTCGCAATTTTTACTTAATTTTTTTTATATTTGTCTAATAATATTACTTTTTTACTCTTGTCAGAATTTTTCGTCTTCATTAACAGAAAATCCTGACTCTGACCACTCCGCCACTAATTAACACGAATCCAAGGTGATAAGTGATAAAGCTAAGATATACTTCGTATGTCAAAACTAAATGATGATGAGAAGATGAGATGCCCACTAAATTTTAGAACAAAATATGAAGATAACCTTAATAATTTAGGTACCTAGGTAATGTCATGTACATAAGAGAATGTTTTATCAACAGCCGCCTTTAACATCCTTTTCGACATTCTAAGTGGTGGAGAATTAATGTATCAAACAACCTCAAATTTGGTATCGTAATTCTCCAACAAAAATGATTTGAATTTTCAAGTATCAATCAAGTGTTATGATGCAACAATGAGCATATACGACATGGCCTAATGGCCACCTAGCATGTATGTTATCATTATCATCTTCTTTTATATTTGGCCATATTATCGACACAGACTTTAAGAGTACTCCCTTTATCCTAATTATTCTGGTATAGTGTACTCATGGACCGCAATCAAATTACCACGTACATAAAGAAGAAATGTTACAGAAGCTACCGTATCTAAAATCAGTTGTTGCAAGTGCCATCCTTACGACATACATCATACTCGATCCATAGTGACCTGATTTGAAATTAATTCTAAAAGAATACGTTGGGAGTTTTAAAATTGAATTCTCTATTCATGTATTATACTGTTATTGCGACTCTTTGACCCTGGAAGAAAACCCGAGGAGCGTAACTCGTATGGAGCCAGTCATAGAAGTGAACAGCTTGGGTTAGTAAGTGGCAAACGGTTTGGGTCACGAAAAGTATTCAACATGGATTACATAAGTATGGTCTAATCACATACAACAATTATAAATCGGTCTAGTACGTTTATAGTTAAGCCCAACAAGGGCCAAGTATAGCCATGGTTTAGCAGGCCCTGTTTTATCAACAATGTATGGGCCCAAGCCCAAATAAAAGGAGATCGATCCGTTTAGTCTTATGGGCTCATTTGGATTATGTTTAGACCTGGCAAAACAAACCCGAACCTGAACCTCTATTAGTCTTTAAAACTTTTAAACCAAGAATGACATCAACCTCACTCTTTCATTTCAAAAGAAGTTTTAAGCATGCTTTTAGTGGAAACAATAACATCTAATGAAGTACCAAAAATAAGTAAATCATCAACATAAAGTGTTATAATAACACTACCACTGGCATTTGATTTCATATAGATACATGTATCAGCATCACTAGCTWTAAAACCAAGAGAAACAATCACACTATGAAATTTCATACCATTGTTTCTATGCCTGCTTAAGTCCATACAAAGATATAACAAGTTTACAAACTTTATGTTCTTGATCAGGCACTTTAAAACCATCAGGTTGATCCATATAAATCTCTTCATCCAGATCACCATTTAAAAACGCAGTTTTCACATCTATCTGATGAACAAGCAAGTTATACATGGAAGCAATAGCAAACATCACTCTAATGGAAGCAATCTTAGTGACCGGGGAATAAGTGTCAAAATAGTCTAATCCAGACTTCTGAGTTAAACCCTTAGCCACCAATCTGGCCTTAAATTTATCAATAGTCCCATCAGCTTTTAGTTTCTTCCTAAACACCCATTTACACTCTATAGGCTTACAACCACGAGGCAAGTCAACAATCTCCCAAGTATGATTATACATAATAGACTCAATCTCACTATCAATGGTTTTTTTCCACAAGGAAACATCAACTGATCTCATAGCCTCATCATAGGTCTTAGGATCCTCCTCCACAATATACATGTCAACCAACTCATCATCTAAATATCTACCATCCTCCTCCATAAGAAAGTCAGGCCCAAAGGATTTCTCAACTCTAGGTCTCTTACTCCTTCTAGGTTCTAATGGTGGTTCACTGGATGTTTCAACATGAGGTGGAGAACTATCAACATTACTCTCATGGGCAGAAGCATCAAAGGTCGAAACTGGTCTCAAAGAAGGTTTCAAAGGAAAGATGTCCTCAAAAAAAGCATCATCTCTAGATTCAACAATAGTACCGTAAAACCCTGAACCCGCATCTTTGGTCATGAACCTTACCAAAATCATCAGACCCATACTTAGTTTATAAGGCATCCCAAATTCCTTTTGTAGTCTTAGTTTGCAATAGATGTCAAACAGATTATCGATCATATAGTGTAACATGACACCTCTAACGGTTCTATTGTCTTTTCCAGATTTGTTATCATGTTTGACAGTTTCAGACAAACTAGACTCTTTAGTGGATTAAGGTTCTTGAAACAACACATAATCAATATGTTATAACACACATTGGTTGATGATGCCAAGTTTTTCATTTGTCATTTACTTGTTTGCCTCTTAGTTAATTTGTTTAGCAAAACAAAGCATTCAATGATCAATCCACAAGCTAATCAAAGATAACAAGACAATCAAGATGGAGACAAGTCAAAGATGCCCTAGCTGATATATGTTTATTTAGTCGTTCTTTTCCTTCTTTTTAGGCCCGTTTTGGCCCCGTCTTTGCACGTTTCCTTGCTTTTGCATCCCGTATTTCCCGTTCTACTAGTTTTTATGCCATCTTGCAGGAATTGAGACAAAAACATGAAATCGGGAACAAGTGAAGTCGTTGGAAGAGGAAAGAAGGAAGAAAAACAAGAAATTGCTGAAGAAGGTCCCCTAACCGGTGAGCCACCGGCAGCCGGCCAGCCGGCTGGGGATGCCCAACACCTAGCTTGAGGAAAAGAAGTATGCAGGCACTCCCAGCCGGTGAGGCACCGGCAGCCGGTGAGGCACCGGCAACCGGCCAACCGGCTGGGAATGCAAGGAGAAGCAAAATAAAGAATTTGGAGGAAAACTTACAGGAAGTTCCCAGCCGGTCAGCCCACCGGCAGTCGGCTGACCGGCCCTGCGCACCTGATGATCAAAATTCTCCAAATACTTACAGAAGACTCCCAGCCGGTCAGACCACCGGCAGCCGGCTGAC
>VHZZ01011112.1:0-11395 GCA_009801015.1 Silene noctiflora | reverse complement strand
ATGAGTAGAGAGCATCATTATATTAAATGGCATCATTAATTCCGAATAATGAAATTTCCAACCCAAGCTATATTCCTCCCTTCTAAGATGTTTGTTAACTCAAGAAATCTTTCACCATTTCGAACAATTTAATCCTTACATTTTCTATTCCATACTTTGTTGTGTTTATTCAGTTGTAGCATGGCAAGAGGACAAGGAGGACGTCAAGCCCGCCAAAACCGTGTTGCGGAGCCAAGATAAGAAGCGCCGGGCTACCCAAACGTTGGTTTTGAATCCGAAGCTCACCTCAACACCTTCTTAGCCTTAGCTCAAGTCAAGATGAACCCCACTAGATGTGTGTCGGAAGCCGCTTTGGTGAGTTTATAAATAAGGGAAGAAGTACTAAGCATTTTCGAAGGACTTGGGTTTGAAAGTCTTCATCTCTTGAACGAAAAATCCTACCGGAGCCTTACCTTGGAGTTCTTGAGCTCCTTTAGTTTCGACAAGAAGGGTCACACGGTTAGTTTCCGTCTTAGGAACCACCCTTGCCTACTTTCTGACCAAGATTTTGTCAATGCCTTAGGTGTACCCCCTAGGAGGCCGGACTACTTGGACGACATACCAAAGAAGTTGAAAGCCGCTAGTTTGGTTTGCTAGTACAATGGGAGGAACGCCACCTCGGTAAGCGCAATGAAAGCGGCCGACATAGAACATCCGGCCTTGCACGTTTTCTTTAGACTTATGTCTTACCTACTTTACGGGAGGGACGACGTGAGTAACCTTAAATCTTGAGAGGTCCTTAATCTCTTAACTTAACCCGACAAGAGGGACATCCTACCATTTCAACCCCAGGTCATTCAATGCCTTAGCCCTTGAGAAGATGACCAAACCAACTGGTTGTTACCTTGACTGTGGAGCCATTGTGACCCATTTAGCTAGAATGCTAGGAGGTTTTGAGCCGTAGGAGATTGATCGGCCCTTGACGGAGGTAGTCCCGTACTTTGACTTGGGTTACTTGAAGGGGATGGGTTGGGTGCCAGACTTGAACGGGGGAGGGTTGGCTTGGAAGGTAGAGAGGACTTGCATATGAGAGTCCCCGCGTAGGAGGGACTATTGGTACTGATAGGGCCTTTAGGGAAAGATAATACCCTTATTTACCCTCCACAATGTAACACCATACCCCACTACATCAATTTTGAGCTTAAGGATGTGACCCGCTTTCGGGATAGTGGACCTTCTCCTTCTCATGTTTTGACCCAGGGGGAATGTCACGCATCTCCCCCCACCACTCGTCCATGTGATCCATCGTCGTGCTAGAGTGTGTACTGAGCCACCTAACAACCCGGAATTTAGAGCTAGATTGGCCGAACTTACCGCTCGTTTCAACCGTGATCTCGTTCTAAAGTCGGGGTTTGAGACATCCTTGGAACAAGGGGTAAAACCCTTACACACTCCAAGTTTTTTGACCCATAGGGGAGACGACTCGGGTGTTTTTTATGCCTATGGTATTGAGGCTCGGGATTGTGGGACTCGAATTCCCCATGGTTATGGACATCTCCTTCGACCGTGGGCAGGGAACAACTTTTCTAGTGGGACTGACTTCTTTCGAGGCCGGGAGGAGAGTTGAGGGATCGAGGACTTTAGCCAAGCTAGTGGGTGGGGGCAAGGCAAAGAGAACCCTGTGTATGAGCAAACGGGGGATGGGAGCAACCACTACAACAACCAGTGCTGCAAGCTTGGGGTTATCAACCCCCACAAGAGAGCAACCCGGAGCCCGAATGGTGGTACAATAAGTCATAACACCCTCCACTTCAACAACCTCGGGTCATTGGTGACGACTACGACCCCATGGATGTGACCGAGCGAGGGAGTGCATGCCACGACTCCGACGCTAGTATCGATAGTAAGGGTAAAGGAAAGAGCAAGGCGAGCGAAAGTGGAAGTGAGAGTAGATTTGTCTCCAAGGTGTGGTCGGGTATCTCCGGGAAACGATCCCGGAAATTATTAGGTCACGATTTATGCCAATGGCAATTGTTATGGTTGTAGAACTTGTAGTTGGATGGTAACGGTTAGATCGAACTTGACTAATTGAGGATTGTATGATGGCCATAAGGCCATGAAGTTTCCTTTCTAAGTACTTGTTTAAATGGTATGTTGCAATATCGATTGAGTTGGTTCGGACCGGGAATGGCTTCTTTATGAATTTTTGTGGAATCTTGCGCGAATTAAGGCGTACTGCCAGTGTTACTCGACCGAGTGACCTCTTACTCGGTCGAGTGACTCATCTTACTCGAACAAGTGGACCTGCTATGTGACCTTCTGAAATCCCTGCCACTTTGATACTCGGCCGAGTGAGCTATCTACTCGACCGAGTGTCCTGCTACTCGATCGAGTGACTTAGCTTACTCGGCCGAGTGACCTGACTAGTAGCTATACAAAATATACACCAAGTGCCCACTGGACCGAGTGGATCCCGCTAGGCCGAGTTACCTGACCACCCGACCGAGTAACCTCGTTTTGGCTTGTTTTTGCGGAATTTTGACCTAAACCCGAAGTTTTGACTTTGTTTTGTGGACGTCTTGAGTTCCTAATGGTCGACCGACACAAAAAACTTAGTATGGTATACCTCCATGAGTTTTTTACATTTGATTTCATTCATTTTGCTTGTTTCATGAGTGTCGGTATGTGCCATGTTACAAATGATGAATGCATGAACGAGAATACTAAAGATGACAAGTGGGAAGTGGTACAAGTAACGCCAATTTGAATACTTGAGGATTCATATAGTGGATTTAATATGATATATTCATAGTATAATGGAGGTAATAGATATTTGGCATGATGAATGTATGCATGTAGAGGAAAGATGAGTTTGTCAAGTTGAGCGGTGAACTTCGGGGCGAAGTTCTAATTAGGGGGAGTGGATGTAACAATTAGGAATTTAAGAGAGACTTTKCAYGATAGACATGAGAGAGTAAAGGAATGTGTCAGTTAAAGTTGTAAGATAAAATCAGATAAGAGAAATGAGAATGGATATGGTTACGTAAGAGCGAGGGGCGAGGACAATGAATGTTTTGGGAATGAGAGTTAGAGGCGAACTTCGAGGACGAAGTTCATTTTAAGGAGGGAAGATTGTAATACCCGGATATTTTKGGATCCGTACGGGAAGCCTTGGGATGCGTGAGAGTCATACGAGAATAAGGTTTGACCTTACAATAGACCAAGTGGAGCTTTAACTAGACCGATTAAAATAGTAGTGGACCGAGTAGGGTGCACTCGGCCGAGTAGACGGTCTACTCGACCGAGTGGAGTTGACTCGGCCGAGTGAATGGTTCACTCGACCGAGTAGGTGGCACTCGGCCGAGTGAACCGGCCACTCGACCGAGTGACTCTGTCAGAACACGATATATGAGATTTCGTCCCCTTTAACCCTAATTCATTAATTCATTTTCTCATCTTCTCCCTTCTCTCTAAACTCTTCCTCCTCTCTAAAACCCTCATAAACACATTCATATAGGAGTCAAGCTTTCTCTAAGGGATCACTCACCTAACTACCCTTCATTCTACCTATGTAAGTAAGATCTACCCTTTTTTAGTCTTATGAACTCTAGACTTTGGGGGTTTTTAATTAGGTTGTTTAATTAGTAATTGTTGTTAGTATTTTGGTAATTAGTGAGTATTAATAAGGGGTTTTATTTAGTATGTTAGTATAGGATGTATTATGATAGTTATCATATGGTTATTGTTAGATGAAACGGGGTCGGTTGGATTTGTGTAGCTTGTTGAAGAACGCGAAAAGGTGGGTTTTTCCAACTCAATTTCGACATTGTATATGGGTTTTGTATGCATCTGTCCTTTTATTCCACGATATATGTAGTCTTACATCCACATGGTAATGGGAGTTGAATGTTGAGTTCATTTATGAGTCGGGATTGTGTTTTGTATGGCATTGGTTGTGTTAGCTTGAGAATTTGACTATTGAGTATATGATTAAATCATGGTGTTTAGTAATGTGTCGGATAATGGGATTGTAATCGGTTTTTATTATAATCACATTCATATGATTCATGTTTTATCGGAGGTTGGTGGTGGTGTGTGATGATGGTATTGGAGACGGGAGACGGTTGGGACACCGTCTACCGTTTGAGTCGCCACTTAGAGCTTCCCACTCCAAGATGGATGTGCATATTAATGGCTTGAGTCGTGAGGTTGAGTCATGTCGTCTGGCAGGGGATCTGAGTCGCTCTCAGGCCCGGTACCACCGGTGTGTCCGGAGTACCTTTTTTCGGGTTGCGGTCCGGCTGTTTTGGTGGGCGGTGCGGCAGTGTTGTCACCGGGTTGTGGATACGGCTGGGTGTGTCCTTGTACCAGTGTTGTGGAATTGATAGTTGTGTCTCATGCATTGAGTTGTTATATTTCATAATCGCATTTCATTGTCTTGTCTTATATGTTTATATTATCGAAACTGACCGTTTGTGGCTTATGTTAATTGTCACCTATTTCCGGGGTGGCCTCTGTCGATCCATATGATATTTCCGACCATATGGGGAGCAGGTTGATTTCACGTTGTGTTGCATACGGGACTTGAGGCCGCGCTACGAGTTGGAGCCGAGTAGTAGATATGAGATAGAGGTCGTAGTGGACGAGTTGTATTTATTAATTATGTTGAATTGAATTCGTTAAACTTATACTATTAATAAAATGTTCTTTCAATTGGAGTTTTGAAACACTACCTCGAGCAACCGGGGTGGTAATACTTCGATTATCTTGGCCGGATAATCGGGGTGTTACACCTTTACTCATATCCCAAATTTTCTAAAATTATTGAAGAGCTAATGGATAAAACTATTGGAAATAATTCCTAAACCAAATAGGATTTCTGTCTTGCAATAGTTACCTTATGTTGCTACTTCCTAATTTTGTATATTTGATTATAATTAGGAAAATTAGAGTTTATGTTCATATTGTATTTCCCTTAAACTAGAATTAGGAAGTTTAGGAAACCGTCGTCGTTGTATTAGTATAAATACTCGTGATGTCATATCAATTTTATTCAAGCACTAAAAAACAAAACTTCTCTATATCATACATGGTATCAGCCTATGTTCGATCCCAACTCGAAAAACACCCTACAACCGACAATGCCGTCCTCCTCCACCCTCACCAACTCACGTGAACCATTTGTCCCTCTTATCCTCGTCAATTTGTCCATTGCCGACAAATTGACACCCCTTACCTATTATATACGAAACCCCAAGTAGAATCTCTTCTATTTGGCTACGACCTCGTCAAATTCCTTGACGGGACATACCCTATGCTGCCATCCACTCTCCTCACCACTAACCCACCCACTGCCAAGGAACACAAACCCATAACTGCCACTACACCTAACCCTGCCATTCATACTTTGTCTCGCCAAGATCGCCTCATATTTGGTTCCCTTCTTGGCACGTTGCCACCCGCCATATCCATGCCTCTACTTCCCATGAGGCATGTAAAATCCTTACTATAACCTATGCCAATCCTTCTCGTGATCACATCTTCCAAGCCAAGGATCGTCTTGACTCCCTCACCAAAAACACCCTAACCATATCTAAGTACATGCAAGCTATTAAGCGTGACACTAATCAACTTTCCATTATGGGCAAAACCGATGGACCTCAAAGACATAATAACAAAGACCCTAAAAGGTCTTGACTATGAAACCTCCAAGACTATTATCCAAGTCGTTCAAGCTCGTGATGATACGATCACCTTTGAAACCCTTCATGAGAAACTTATTAACTTTGAGCTATCTCTCAAAACCACCACCACCCCATCACCCTTTCTTACCACTGCCCACACTGACCAATATCGTCCTTCCACGACCCTAAACCACCTACCAACCTCGCCCATCTAACCAAATTACCTCCGCTGCCCAGAACCAACCTTCGTCCTCTACCTATACCCCAAACCCTTTTAGAGGAAAGTGTCAATTTTGTCGCACAACCGATCATGTTATTATCGCTTGTCCCAAATTCAGACGCCTCTACCCAGATGTTATCTTCTTATCTCAACCCTTCACCTCTCGCACCACCCCACCTTAAGCCAACCTTGATTGTCACGTGTCGACCTCGTCATCATGCTCCTTTCTGCTTCACAGTGGTGCCACTCATCACCTCACCAATGACTTTGACACGCTTGTTATTCATGTTCTCTATGACGGTCTTGATTATTTGATAATCGGCGACAGATCTGGTATTTCTATTACTCACGTTTGCTCCTTTACCTTTTTTACTAACACGACACCACTATATTTTAAAAACGTTTTATGTGCCCAAAAAATCTCTCGTAATATTCTTTTCGTTTCTCAGTTTTGCAAAGATAATAATGCCTTTTTCGTTTTCTTACAAGACTCTTTTGTGTCAAGGATATCATGACGGATCGTCTTCTTCTCAACGGACAAAGTAATGGTCATAGAACTTACAAATGGTCCCCGGAAAAGTTCGAGGTTCACGCTACTACTCTTGCCCCGAGTCTTTGGCATCATCGTCTTGGTCATCTGGCAACACCTATCCTTAGTTTTATTAATAAGCAATTTAATTAACCTAAGTTTTCAATTCCGTCTTCTAATTGTAACTCTTGTGATATTAACAAGAGTCATAACCTTCTGTTTTGGCATAATTCAATAAAATCTAGTGCTCCTCTTGATATTATTTTTTTCGATGTTTGGACATCTCCCGTATTTTCATTTAACAATTTTAAATATTACATTATTTTAGTTGATCATTTTACTAAGTATATTTAGTTTTATCCGCTCAAAAATAAGTCTGATACACCCAAAGTCTGGTCTTTGTACGTTTCAAAGCATTAGTTGAAAAGTACTTCAAACGTCCTATTCTACAAATTTTCTATGACAATGGCTGTGAGTATATCAAATTGTCTCACACTCTTGCTGACAATGGTATTTCTCATATCACGTCTCCAACTCACACACCTGAACACAATGGTTATGCCGAACGTCGCCATCATCATATTTGTAACACCCCTAATTTCCGTAATATATTTATATAATTTATTTTTCCCATATTTCGTATTTTATTTTCCGTGAAAATATCCTTTTCATATTTAATTTGCTTATCTAGCTCGAGTTTGGTGAAAACTCACTTCGTTATTGGGTTTCACGTGTTTCTTTTGTGGAAATGGGAGAGTTTTGGGCCTAAGCTTGGAATAAACCCATGAGCTTTTCTATAAATAAGAGGGGAAACTAAACCCTTGCTCTTCTTTTATTCATGTTTTCACAAAAACCCTAAACCTAGTTTTCTCTCCTCTCTTTTCTTCTTGGTGCCGCGCGAGATTTGCCTAAGGTGTCGTGCCGCCCTTCTCGTTTCCTCCTTTCTTCATCATATTTCGTGCCTAGATTGATCCTACTCCTTGGATCTATCTATTCTCGTCGTAAGTTTCATGTTTTCGCGTAGTTTTTATAGTTTTATTTTTATCGTTAGCATTTTAATTGGGAACTAATCCCTTTGGCACGTTTGGATGGATCAATGAAGGTGTGGAGACCACTCCTGGAGAGGATATTTACATTGTGGACGAAGACCTTGATAATTAATCGCTAAAAAGGTAACTAGGTGTTCTCTTTTAATTGTGTTTATACCAATTGATATGATTAATATGATTTAATGATTGTTTTGTATGATTGGTACATGTTTGATTATTTTTTATGTTGTATATTGTTGTATATGTTTTAATGTTTTAATTATATGTCATATGTTGTTTACATGTTTATTATGGGTGTCATGAGTGCAATTAAGGTTTACGAATGAAACCCTAGTGGCGGCATGATAGGCGGCCAAGAGTGAGATTCAAAGTTATAGTATAACCTTGATGATGATTCGAGTGTTACAGCTAAAGTTAGTACAACTTTGGGTCGTTACTCAAGTTATGGCTCAAACCAGCATAACCTTGGAAATACAAATCAAGGTTATAGCTGAATCTACTATAACATTGGATACGAGTTAAGGTTATAGCTGAGACTAATGTAATCTTGTGATTATGGCTCAAGGTTATGGTTGGAACTAGTATAACTTTGAGTTTCGTGTCAAGGTTATAGTTGAGGTTAGTATAACCTCACAGGTAATTGTCGAAGTTATAGTCAAGGCTATTATTACCTAGCATCAAGAGTTCATGTTATGGCCCAAGGTTACTATAACCTTGGTTGTTAGTGCTTCTTTCACATGTTGTGTTGTGCTTAGTTATAATATAATACTATGTTTGCATATCTCTTTGGTTACTCTTGTTTATATGGTAAGTATGATATTAAGTTATACTATCTTACGAGTTGAGTCGTGATGTTCACGCATGTTGGTACAGTCAGTTTTACTGTGCATTTGTTTGTTGGCTAGTGGTATAAATGACGTGCGGTATCAGTTATATACCAAACGGAGTGAATGCCACCGAGTTTGGGATTTATTTTGGTCTATGTTCGGGGGTGGCTAGTGTCGTCAGTTATACGCTCTGGGTCCCGAGTGTCGTTTGGTGTACAGTTATTGTATCAAGGGGTCTGGCTAGGTCTTAGGCATATAGGCAGTGGTGATACGCTATACATAGTGTCGTGGAGTATCAGTTATATACTTCACACCAACGGGGAGTTAATTATACGATCCGTCAGTCAGGGTATCAGTTATATACTCTGATAGATTGGAGTGTCAGTTATAGACTCGAGCCGGTGTTCGTTTTATACCCTATGCGTAGTATTGAAGTATTTGTTATATGCTCCGATCGGTATGATGTGTTGTATTCACTCTTTTCGCTATGCTTTGATGCTAGCTTGGTGCTTTATGTTGCTATGGATTGTTTGCTACTTAGGTTTGTGAGTGTCCATGGTCTAGTGGTCGCATATGGTCTCGGATTGCATGGTTTCTTTTGTCTAGCGTTGAGAAAGTGGTAGTATGTCAAGTTAATGTCGAGTTTTTATGAGTATAGATGATCTCACATGTTAAGTGGTTTTGCATTTCAATTTTTATTGATTGTTGGTTATATTCAATTGTGGTAAACATAACTGGGAGAGCATCTAGTTATTCCCGACTTATTGTCAACCTCCATTCTCAGGTTCATTTGCTCGTCGCTGTTTGGATGATGTTGTTTGGGATGCATCGTGGGGGGAGACGAATAATAAATTGGGATCTTGTTTTCAGTTCAGTTGAGAAACTATTAATAATGTATTAGTTTGGTTTTGGTTTAGTAGCAAACCGGATTGGTCAGGTGTTTCCGCCACCTTAACCCTTTTATCAGTGTTATACTCTGATTATATTTTATTATACGTTCTTCCCTTTGTTTTAAAATACGGGTTGTTACAATATTGTTGAAACCGGTCTTGCCTTACTGAGTCATGCCCGTCTTCCCTCGTCCTTTTGGCCGCATGCCCATACCACTGCCACTTATCTGATTAATCGTCTTCTTACTCCTCGTCTCGATCACCAATTACCGTATCACAAACCCCTTAAAAACCTTCTTAATTATCACAAATTACGCAGCTTTGGGTGTCGTTGTTACCCTTGGCTTCAACCATACACTGCTCACAAACTTAACTATCGTTCCACTCCCTGTATTTTTGTTGTTTAGTTCCCCACCCAAAGTGTTTACTACTGTTTTGATCCCGTTACCACCAAAATCTACACTTCTCATCATGATAAGTTTGTTGAGAATGACTTTCCTTATCCTGAGCTTGCCTCCTCCTCCCGCCACCGCCCACTCTTACCCTTGCCCATTGGTTCCACGAGTGGGTCCCCACCTCGACCCCGCCACCTGTTGTCCCTACCCCTCTATCTCCCATGTTCCCGCACCCAAACCATCCTGCCTCTCCTGTTACCGCACCCCAACCATCCACCCCTATTCTGTCTCCTTCTTCTTCTCTCCCTCCACTTCCTTACCCACCACCTCCTCCATTTCGCACGGTTGTAATCTGTCTCACCCATAACATAAGTAAGTCAAATACTAAGTATGCCAAGCTTTCTCATCTCCATCATCCCTCTCCTCTTCCCACAATGGGCAAGCAGGCTCTTGTCAATCCTCTTTGGCGTGCAGCCATGGTTCATGAGTATGCTTCTCTCACTCGAAATCAAACATGGTCCCTTGTCCCTCCTGAGCCTTCCTACAATGTTGTTGGTTGCAAGTGTATTTTTCGCATCAAATATAATGTTGACAATGTGATAGAGAAGTACATTACTCGCCTTGTTGCAAAAGATTTACACCAACGTCCAGGCATTGATTATTCTAATACTTTTAGCCCCATCACAAACCGACTACGGTACATCTTATTCTCTCTCTTGCCTTGAGTTGTGGATGGTCTCTTCGACAATTAGATGTCAACAACGCATTTCTTTAAGGCACTCTTAATGCAACGGTGTTTATGACCCAACCATCGGGTTTAGTTGATCAAGCTCATCCGTCCTTTGTCTTCTGTCGAAAGCTATATATGGTTAAAATAGGCCCCTCGTGTCTGGTATTCGAACTTTAAATGTTTCTTTGTGTCGTTTGGTTTTGTCGCGTCTATTGCTGACTTGTCCCTCTTTCTTTATCATCGTTCCTCTGTCTGTCTTTATTTACTCGTTTATGTTGATGATATTATCATCACTGGTACTCAACCCGTGTTTGTCACGTCATTTATTGCTACCATTGCTGCGAAATTCTCGCTCAAGGACCTTGGTCCGTTGGCCTATTTTTTGGGTGTAGAAGTTAATCCCAATTCGCATGGCCTCCATCTCACACAAACCCAGTATATTCATGACTTACTTGACAAGTTTCAAATGTTTGACTCTAAACCCGCCTCGACTCCTATGGCGGCTGACTTCTCTCTTACGAAGACCGAGGGTATTTTGCACCCTTATCCCACCACCTACCGTGCTGTTATTAGTAGTTTGTAGTATCTATCGATGACTCATCTGGATATTGCTTTTTCAGTCAACAAGCTTGCTCAATTTATGGAAGCTCCCACCAAGGCTCATTAGCAAGCCTTGAAAAAATTATTGCGTTTTCTTCCTGGAACTATGAGTGGGTGTCGGTCTTCAGTTTTTTCGTCATACTCCGTTCCATCTTCATGCTTATTGTGATGCTGATTGGGTTGGTGATAAGGATTCCTATGTTTTTACCACTGGTTATGTTACTTATCTACCGAGGCTGAGTTCGGGCTATCGCCGACACAATCGCTGAGCTTTATTGGCTTTCTTCTTTGCTCAGTGAACTTGTCTCTCCCAGTCCGCTTCCCTCACGATTTTTCTATGATAATTTGGGCGCTACTCACTACTCTGCTAACCCAGTTTTTGATTCCCGAATGAAACACCTTGATAGGTCGTCGCTAACCTATGCAAAAATACCCTAGCGGTACAACACAAGAAATGTAGTATGTAGGGGTCGAATCCACGGGAGGCGGTTT
>VHZZ01011111.1:38346-54521 GCA_009801015.1 Silene noctiflora | reverse complement strand
TTAAGCATGAAACATCCAACCAATTTCCATCAAACTTGAGAATAAAACATCAATAACATGTAAAGAACCCATCTTTAACATAAAACAACATATACCACACATAAACACACATGTATACACAAAGAATTGATGTAAAGTCGAGTAACTCATCACCGTTACCTTTTGCTTCCTAATATTCGTGAGAATCTTCAATAATACAATTATCTTCTTCCGGGACTTCCAAATCTTCACCTAAACAACAAAGGAACGAGTTGGACACGAATTTCGAGACTTATAGAGACGGGACAGAATTTCGGACATCTTCGAGATGAGCTTTTTCTTACTTAGAAAGATGAGGGACGATGAGAGGAGAAGAATGGCGCAAATGGCACTCGAAACGGACTAAAACCAAAGAAGTTATGAGGATTTTAGTGATGGATTTCAAGAGGGACAACAATGGCGTTGTTTGTTTTGGAGGAATGCTGAGAAAATGAATGAGGGAGATGAAGGAAGGAGGGTTTATGAGGGAATGTAGGAGGAATTAGGCCTAATAAGTGACTTAGGCCCATAAGTGCTCAATTTGAGTCGGTTTTAGCTTAAATTACGTCTCAATGCTACTATACACTCGAGACGGACCATAATATTACTATATAAATATTATACCATAAAATTCATATTTTATAAAAATAAGCTTTAAAATCATAATTAGTCTAATTAATTATCAAAATAGCTCAAAATATGTAATGGGTAAATTACGGGTGTTACATCCTAAGTTAAAATCACTAATAAGTCCTCCATCCACCTCTAAGGAATCAAAGTCCTCCGCAAAAGGATTTTCAAAGGTTTCCAACGACTCCGACGAGACCCCACCCTTCTCATTACGAACGGACCGAACATCATACATGGCAAGTGTGTCATCTACTAAAAGGTCATTTTCAACATGAATCTTTAAATTGTCAATTGGAATGACACTAGGTGGACTTTTAAAAAAAAAAGTAGGACCATCATCATTGTCATCCCATAATTCAAAGTTATTATTAGGTAAAGACTCACATTGGGAAGGTAGAGGGGCAAAATGAGAGAAAATAGGCTCACATTGGGAAGGCAAAAAGGCAGAAGTAATGATCAATCGATCACTTTCTTCACGCATTTCTTCGAGAATTTGTTGGCAACGACCCAAACTTGCATAAATAGCCTCTTCAAAACCCGGCGACAAAGTTTGTCGGTGAGCTTCCTCCCGCCATTCGGAGGCCATGTAATTTAAGAAATTCCATAGTTCATCCCCAACCATATAGTAGACACTCCCATTACTCAAGTAAAGAGCCAATTTCACGGGTTTTAAAGTCCATACCATCAATCACGACATAAGCGAAGTAAACCTCATCAAGGACTTGTCCAATGGTGATGAGACTATTGGTAAAGGCATAAAATCGGTCAAGATAGTCATGAAAAGGCTCATACTCTTGTTGCGAGACGAATCCGTTCATCATTATGAAAGGCTAAGCTTTATTACCTACAAAAAATAGGCACTAAAACTACAAGGAAACTATGAGAACGATCCCAAGGAATAAGTGCTCCTCGGGACAAAATAAAACAAGATAAAATTCAACAACTAAGTAACAAACAAAACAGTGCTCCTCGGCAACGGCGCCAAAAATTTGATAGGCTATCACGCACCTATGCAAAGATAAATAACCTAGTAACAAATGAATGTACTAATAGGAGTCGAACACAAGGAGATGGGAGTTGCTAAAAAATTTCTTATGGATTGAATATTATCTAAGTCGGTCACAAATTTGGTATGTTGATTGGGTGATTATGCACAGTAAAATAAGGATGTAAACAATGATGTAAAAGACATCTAGGGGGTTCGATTCACACATGCAAATTGGTATTTATATAGATATTAAACTAGTAAGTCATAAACAAAGTATATCATCTAGGTCTAAAGACAACCACCTCTCGATATTATTGTCAAACCATAGACTGGGTCCCGGACGCTATCGCCGAACTAGGTCGTTCTACTACTCATTCTTTGTCTAATTCATTTCCGTGCCTCTTGACTTATAGATATGAATTTAACGGATTTAGTCAAGGATTGTGATCAATAATCTAAGACTAACATTGCAAAACAAACATGTGGTAGAGATGATGAGATAACAACTACTTTAACAACTTGTTTATTTACCAATTGTGCATGGCTCTTCTAATCCCTAGACTAGGAAGATTTAGCTAATCATACTAAACGTGGAAATGATAACAAATGTAAATGCTAAATAGAAGTGAACATGCAAACAATATGTAAAAATATAATGTAAATAACATAAGTAAAACAAAAGCTAAATAGAATTACAGGAATGGAAATGTAGAACTTGAACAACAAAACAAAAGAATTTGTATTATAGAATTGTAAATATAAATAGTTTAAAGAAAAAGGAATAATTGAAATGGATTACACCTAAAACCGAAATGTTATACAAAATGTGTAAAGAAAATAAGATGGAAAAATGCCAAGAGATTCTATGAACTAGGATATAAGATAGAATAGAATGTGAAGGAATAAGATCAAATTCGAGGGAATAAGATGCCTAAAAGGTTGGATGCTACCTCCTTTATATAGGAGGTGAATAAGAAACGTAAACAACTCAAATAAGGGTGCCCCCAATCGGGGACTCACCCCGATCAGGGTCGTTGGGATTTGAGTTAAATGCCATTAATTGGCATAGGGAATCCTATGCCAACTCTTTAATCCGTGTCTTAATCACTTGGATGCCTTGTCTATGCTCTTTAGATTAGGATTAAGCATCCTATGCTTTGCTCCACGTTCATTTAGGAGTTCCATTTGAATAACCATTTACCCGACTTGATTTCCTCTTTACTCAGGAATTCTTTTTATTCCTAAAATACCCTTGCATGGTCTTGTCTTGCTTCTTTTAGCCTCTTGAACTTCGGGTGCTTGCTAAACTTTAGGAAAAAGCTTAATTTCCTACAAAACATGTTAGAATGCAAGCAAAGCACCTAGAATACAGAATTAGCTCATAAAAACATTAGTAATAATGCAATTATCGTGTAAAACCGAGATAAAATGAAGGGTAAAATCATATAAATATTAGACTCATCATCTACGTTGTTGACGAAGATCTTTAAGGAGTTACTCGCTAAAAAAGGTGACTAGGTGTTTCTCTTTTAATTGTGTTTATGCCAATTGATTTAATAAATTATGATTTAATAATTTCTTTGTACGATTAAGTACATGTTTGATGATTTATTGTCATGAATAATATGTTTCATATGTTTGTGCGTGTTTTATTGTCCTAATGATGATGCGTGTTTGTTTATGCGTTGTTACGGGTGTTATGTGCGCAACTGGGGTTCACGAGTGAAACCCTAGAGGCAGCTTGACCTGTGACCAAGATTGATGCCCAGGGTTATAGCTGAAGTTGGTATAACTTCAAAAATATGATTCATAGCGTTGAGTTTATCAATTCGGTACTTAAGAGGGAGAGGGGGCGAATTAAGTACCTTTTTAAAATTCTAACGTGAAAAGCACGTCCATGTTCGATAATGAAACAATACACAGGCTAATTGAACAATCTCGGTGAGTGTTCAAACAATCAGAATTTTGCTATACTGTTTTAATAGTAAGCGTCAGGTGAAAGTTACGAAATAAAAGAGAACGAAAGCAAACAAAAGAAAGAAGGCACGAGACACAAGATTTTTAACGTGGTTTGACCTACTCTATAAAGGTCTACGTCCACCCTCTCTCTTATTAATATTTTATTTATAACCAAACTCGATTACAAAGAAACCCCCCATGATCAACTCGAGTACAACCCCGTACCCCAAAAGCACTCTCTCACAAAATGAAAATTACAACACAATATGTCTCCTTATATGGTTCAACAATTGGAACAATGAAGAACAAGTTAACCTTATGAGTATGAAGACTTAAGCACTTGAGAGTGGTTCACAAAGAGACTTTTGCAAAAAGAAACTGATTTGTCACTTGTTGAAAACATTTTTGCAAAACTGGAAAATTCAAGCTGTGTCAATCTCGTTGGATTTTTGCTGATCAAATCCTTATGCATTATATAGAGAATATTGTTGTATAAAAACTTCTCTAATTTAGGTAAAAAGATAATACCAAATAATATCTTTGAATAAAATAAACCATAAGATATTTGACTCCTTTTGCAAGGCAAACTCTAAACCAATTTCAAAGATCTTTTTCCTTAAAATCAGAAGGTTTCTTATATCTAGAAAATTCCAGTAAAAATATATTGTAGAAAATATATTCTTGAAATCTCATTTGTGACAATAGCAATTAACACGATTTTAAACACATTCTTGTGAACCATTCAGAACCAGACAGTCTTAAAGACTGTTCAGAACATGATCAAGTGAGCTTAAGAATTATACCCTTACATTCGACTATACATGGACCAATACTTGAGCCAATGCATCAACCTTCTTCCATCCATGAATGATGTCCTGGTAAGCCTGTCATACCATATCTAGCATATCATAAGTGAGGAGGGATTAATGATTGAAGGACTTGTCATCATCAACATAAGTACAACAAATTCCCCCTTTGATGATGACAATTCCCTATAAGAAATGTTCCCCCTCAACACAAGAACATATTTTTAAAAGTTTCAAAAATGGCAAGACAACAATAACAAAAGCGAAAATAGGAAATAAACGATCAGTTTATATAACATAGGCTAAAGTTTATAAGACACATAAGATAAAATCATAGGCATAAGTCTAATAGCCAGTAGCTAACTAAGTAAGCTAACATCCATAATCTTTCCCCCCTCTTGACATCATCAAAAGGAGAACGACGATCAAAATTGTGTCAGTGCATATTACCATAGGGGAGGGGATGGGGTTCCTTGGAATCTTGAACAACATCAGCCACATTACGAATATGATGAAAGATAATAGAGGCAGGCTAAGGGGAAGTTGCTTGAACAAGTGATACATAATAAACAAGTCGGCTAGTAAACAACTGCCACGACTTTCCTTTCGAGGATTGAGGGTCCGACGAACACAGTTAAACATGAATTTTTGTTCAGGGTTCAAGTTAAAAGGGTGGATTTTTGAACTTGCATCCGTAACGTTTTCATCAAAAAATTTCAAAACCTACAATTTAGTGACATAAGTACTTCCTGGCCAAATATTTTTGTTAGCATCCTCAAACCCTTTATCATATATGTGAAACATTTGTGCTATGCCCTTAGTTCGAAAAATCAAGGTTTTGCCATTGATAATAGCCGTAAGCATATTGCAGGATGCATTGACAGCCACAGACTGATAAAAATGAATGAGTTCAGGAATTTAAATAGGGGAAGTCATACCAAGCAGAGGGACCCAATCCTGGATTTTAAGAGCAGCAAGGAAAAAACCCACATACGCCTTGTTAGTCAACCACGAAAGAGGATAATACCGCCCAGACATTGTGGGATATGTAAGCAGACGGCGAAAGGTGGCAAACTCATTTTCCTCCAACCCAAGGGACTCAATAAATCGTGTAATCTGGTTGTGGTTTCCAGTGGAGAACACCGGAATAGCAAGGCTCAAGCTGGGATTGTCCTTGCCGGATTCGTCATTGAGCGCTGGATCAGGGAACGTTTCCGTTTAGGGTTACGCTTGGATCCAGCAGCTTCCCCATCAGAAAAGAACCGAACATTCTTCATTTCTTTCTCATATTCCTCTTCCCAAGTATCAATCGTTTCTTCATCAGAGATTTCATCAATATGAGTTTTTTTCGCCGCAACACTTTTCTTTCCTTTTCTAATTAGAGTGCCTTTCCCTTTTCTAATCGGAGTTGTTGACTTAAATTTTTCTTCTAGAATAGCCGTGTTATCAGTGGCCGTGATTGGTGCACCAGAGCCAGTTGCATGTGCTTGGTGAGACCGAGTGGTAACATATTTGGGAGAGACGGGTGAGTTTGGGGGTGATGGCTTTTGAGGTAGGTGAAGTTTGTGGGGACTCAGTGGTGGTTGGGTTGTCGGATATGGTGGTGGTATTAGGTATGGGGGGTGGTTCGTGCAGTTTTGATTGGGATCTAGTAGTGGTGGTTGTAACGACAACATTTCTGGTGGCCGCGCGTCTGGGTTTGGTTGGTTTTTTCGGCATGGTGAAAGTAGAGGGTTGGGTGGTCGGGTTTATGGGTTATTTGGAAGGAGAGAGAGTGGTAATAAAAGTTTGGGTAGATGTTAGTGGTGAGTTTTATGAGGGACGGTTAAGGAGTAATAAAGGAGGGTTGGGAGGTGTGTTGAGGAAGATACGTAAACGGCTAGGAATTTTGGGCTGGGTTTGGGTAGGTTTGGATTTGGGCCATGTTTTTGCCAATAGTTTCAAATAGACACGTAAACATGATATCATCTCAAAATAGGTCGACTAGTTACTAGTCTATATGAGAGAACTAAAACCGACCGGAGTAAGTAGATTGCATCTCGACTTTAATGACATAGGACAAATTGCAAACACGTAATCACGACAACTCCAAATTAGTCAATCATAAGGAGATTAATTTTAGGATGTACGTTACTACGAGCTAATATTTAGAAGACCTAATTCTAATAGGATTTTCTCAAATGGTCCTCTAGCCAATGGCTTAGTAAAAATATCAGACAACTGATCTTCAGTTTTACAAAATTTTAAGCAAGTGTTCCTTTTTCCACATTGTCACGCAAGAAATGATGACGAATATCAATGTGTTTTGTCCTGGAATGTTGAACGAGATTTTTTGAAATATTAATTGCGCTAGTGTTATCACAAAAGATAAGAACACAATTAATGGTCATACTGTAATCCCGCAACTATTGTCTTACCCATAGGATTTGTGAACAGCATTGAGCAGCAGCGACATATTCACTCTCGGCGATAGATAGAGCAACCATATTTTGTTTCTTGTAAGCCCAAGAGATAGTACACGGTCCTACAAAGGTAGCTACACCAGAAGTACTCTTTCTTTCAACTGAGCAACCTGCATAATCTGCATCTGAATACCCCGTGAGAGTGAAATTGCAATCCATAGGGTACCACAAATTTAAGTTCTGGGTTCCAATCAAATATCTAAAAATGCGCTTCACAGCAGTCAAGTGTGACTCTTTGGGATTTGATTGAAACCTAGCACACAAGCAAACGCTAAAAATAATATCTGGACGACTTTTAGTAAGATATAAAAGAGAACCAATCATACCTCTATACACCTTTTCATCTACACTTTTACTGTTTTCATCCTTATCAAACTTTATTGTAGAGCACATTGGTGTATCAAAAGGATTTGCATTCATCAATCCGAATTTCTTTAGCTTCTCCATAATGTATTTTTGTTGATGGATCATTATTCCTTATGGAGTTTGCTTGATTTGTAGTCCCAAAAAGAATCCTAATTCGCCCATCATGCTCATCTCGAATTCTGACTTCATAAGGTTAGAGAAATAAGTGCATAATAAGTCATTAGTTGCTCCAAAAATAATAGCATCTACATAAATTTGAACAATATTCAATTCTTCCTTCTCCGGTATTAGAAATAGTGGTTTATCAATTGATCCTCTTTGAAAACCATTTTCAATAAGAAACTTTGATAGTCTATCGTACCAAGCCCTAGGAGCTTGTTTAATACCATAAAGTGCCTTATCTAATTTATAAACATGATGAGGAAAATTTCTATCTAAAAAACCGGGAGGTTGTTCAACATACACTTCCTCTTGCAAATAGCCATTAAGAAACGCGATCTTAACGTCCATTTGAAAGATTTTAATACCCATATGTGCAGCAAAAGCAATAAGAAGATGAATGGCTTCAATTCTAGCCACGGGTGCAAAGGTCTCATCAAAATCTATCCCTTCTTGTTGATTGTATCCTTGCACCACAAGTCTTGTTTTGTTTCTCACAATTACACCTGAATCATCCAACTTGTTTCGAAATACCCATTTCGTTCCTATGACAGAACGATCTCTTGGACGAGGTTCCAAGTGCCACATTTTGCTTCCCTCAAATTGGTTAAGCTCTTCCTGCATAACAACAATCCAATCAGGCTCAGTCAATGCCTCATTCACATTAGTTGGTTCTAATTCAGACAAGAATGAATAGTGATCACAAAAATTATTCAATGAAGATTTTGTTTTGACTCCCTCATGAATGTTAGTTAGGATATTGTCCATAAGATGAGAGCTTTGATGCTTCCAACGTCGTGGGACAAAAGTTATGGTTCTGGTGTATATTGAACAGTATGTGCTATCTACGATTATGCTCTGCATTCGCACCTGTCTTTCGTGAAGTATCTGAGCTACTGGGAGCCTGATTTATGTGTGTGAATTTAACTGTTCTCCTGTCTGCCCAGACTCAACTGAACTCAGAGGTTTATCCAGATTAGACAACTTACTATTCTGTCCAGTTCCCCCTGAATTCTGCAATTCTTCAGCATTCATCCCCTCTAACGATGAGGGCTCTTCTTMTAATTCAGGGGGTTCATCCCTTATAAATCCAATCTCAAAGTTATCATCATCCTGTAATTCAGCATTAAGAACATTAGTTTCATCAAAAATTACATGAACACTTTCTTCAAAACACATAGTTCTCTTATTATAGACTTTATAGGCCTTGTTTTCATTTGAATATCCTATGAAAACCACCTCATCGCTTCTTGGATCAAATTTTCCCAAACTGTTTTTACCATTGTTATGAACATAGCATTTTGAGTCCTCCGCAGCGGGCTTATAAAATTAGGTGCACGAGACCGGCCCATAAGCAAGTAAGGTTCCATCCTAAAACCAATTGGTGATAGGAGGAGTAGCCCACTAACTTATAAGCTAGCCTCTTCACTATTATTCTACCGATGTGGGACAATTCCCCTCACACACATATGGGAAGAGACTTTAACAATCTCCCCCTTTCACATGTATGTGTGCCAAAACTCCCCCTCACTTGGTGCTAATCCGCACCCGACACAACCCCGTGTCGGATCGACCAGGATACTCCGCATCTCTGGTCAACCAAAGGAGAGAGTCCAACGGTGGTGCTACTCCGAAACCACAACGCTACTCTGCGCCATCTCGAGCACCGTCACCACATCGCACCTTACGGTCCCAAGCCGAACCATCGGCTCTGATACCATTTGTTGAGTCCTCCGCAGCGGGCTTATAGAATTATGTGCATGAGACCGGCCCATAAGCAAGTGAGGTTCCATCCTAAAACCAATTGGTTATAGGAGGAGTAGCCCACTAACTTATAAGCTAGCCTCTTCACTATTATTCTACCGATGTGGGACAATTCCCTTCACACACATATGGGAAGAGACCTCAACATAAAGTTATGGCTGAAGCTAGTACAACCTTACGTTGTGACTCAAGTTATGGCTGAATGAGGTACAACCTTGAAAATATGAATCAAGGTTATAGCTGGAACTAGTATAAATTTGGACTATGAGTTAAGGTTATAGATGAAACTAACGTAACCCTGAGATTATGACTCAAGGTTATGGTTGGAGCTAGTATAACCTTGAATTTCTTGTCAAGGTTATGGTTGAGATTAGTATAACTTCAGGTTATATATCGAAGCTATAGTCGAGGTAAATGTAACCTCGCATCCAGAGTTTATGTTATGATTTAAGTTACTATAACCTTGGTTGTTAATACTTGTTTCATATGTTGTATTTATTGCATTCAACGTGTTATATCATTGTGGTTCTATTTGTTATTGTTTAGTCTTGTTCATATGTTGGTAAGACAATTAGTTAAACTGTTCTATTGTGTCGAGTCCCGATGTTTGTGGATATGGGCCACCCGCGCCGCGCGCACCCACCCGTTGGTAATGTTTGAGGCGGCGACACTTCTCCCACGAAACTTTGTGTTGACAAAGCACGTCATGGGCAGTTACCGATTTGAAAGGCATGAAACCGGTGAATGGTTTGAACAAGCCTGCATTTGTGGACTCACTACCAATTTTTGTGGATAATTGGATCCGTTCGAATACTTCATGTCATGTCAAGACACAAATTAGTGACATAGACACTAAGAAATTCATCACCCTTAGCATTCCACGTCTAGAATGACTCTCGCGATGCCAATGAACACTGGTGTTCACAGATATCTGAGTAAGGGGTGAGGGTACGTATTAGGAAGCTTATACTAGAACACCTAATCCCGCCCGCCTCGATAGCGGCCTCTACTAATGATCAGGAAATTGTCCTTTATACTCGATTTGTTATTAGTTATATGCATGCACTGCAACAATTAATAGATTAATCATAGCATACGAATTAAACTAAGTCGGTTAACGTATAAATTTAACAAACAATTAGGTTAAAGTGGATATTTATGTTCAATTACAAGCGAATAAACAAAATAAGTAAAACTACAAGAAAATAAAATACAAAAGGGTACATGAATCCATTCCATAAATACGCCTAAAAAGAAATGAAAGAGTTAAATAAAAGAATTAAGAAAAATAAACGAATACGTCGAAACAACGATAATGCGATTAATAGTTGATTATAAACTTAATTACAAAACTAGGTCAAAACGAGACGAATTCAGAGGCAGAAGCCAGCCCAGAACAGGCGCAACACATGATGCGTCCTATAGAAGAGGCGCATCACCTTATACGATTGTTCTCGAGTTGGGTTCTAACTCTGAAAGTCAAACTCGTGCGTTTGTTAATATTAATTGGTTGATTCAAACATGTTATTAATATTTGACTCGAGTTAAAGTGATTAACAGATTACATATGAACAAAAAACTATCGTAAAACTGAAAATATGTACAAAAGTTGAATCTCAATGATTGGATATGGAGAAAATTGAACCATTAAGAATCCGGGTTTGAATAAGATGGCGAAAACCCATAAATATTGATTATAAAGGATTTAAGTCGCAAGATGAAAATAAATTAAGAAACTGGATTTATGAAAGAAAACGAATTAAAATAAAGAAAGCGAAACAATTGGTACTTGAGGAAGAAGAAGAAGAGAAGCATCAGATAAGCAGCCTCTGGAAGAGGAGCAGCAAATGCTGCGACTATTCCAGAAGGTGCAACTGTTGTAGCGTTTCTTCTCGACAGTCTTTCCCCGCTGATCCGTCAAAAAGGTTGGAAAAATTTATGATTTTGAACACGTGTTTACGGTACGGACTCGTACATGATTATGAATAAATAAATAAATGGGATTTAGACCCTTAGACTTACATGTTTGCGAAGCAAAAAACGACTTAATTCGACAATGTAGCGAAGATGCCATTTGAAAGGATTTTGGAAAAACAATGTAGTGGTCAAATTGGTAGGTCTATGCAAAACGTGACTGATACCTAGAATGATCTACGCTTACGTGGTCGAGAATGCTCAAGCACGTAGGTGTCGTAGCAAAAACACGTGGTCTTAGAATGTAAAGAGAGAAAACAAGGGGCGGACACTCGCGTGAAGAATATGTAAGGCGGAGGCCTCTATTTATACTAATCAGGAGGTGAGAGTTTTGGAAAAATTAAAATACGGAAAGAATCCAGGAAGATCTGCACATTGTTGGAAACAGGCCCAGGAAGAGGCGCAGCAGGCTGTGCGCCCTCTCCTGTAGCTGTTTCTCCTCCAACAGCGGAGATTTACGCATTTTCAGAAATTGGAAAGGATTTGTTTTCCTTATTTCATCAAAATGAGATATTTTCAAAATCTTAAGAATATTTGAGATATTTTAGGATTCTTAAAAATATCCCGACTCAGATTTAAGACGGTTTTTGAGAAAATGACGACGGTTTCTTAAAATGAAGACGGTTTTTGACCCGGAGTCCAAATGTACACTAATTACTGCCAAAACGACCGTATCGCCGAGTATATGACAATGAAGGGGTTGACACAAATATTTAGGAAATCGTTTGACGTCGAATTAATAGAATGTCGTAATAACGCTTCGTGTATTAAACATGCGGTCCAATCATCACTGGGTGTTTGGCGAAAGGTGGAGAAACGAGGTATCTACAATTTTATTCACGCATGAGTTGGACAATCAGTTCCACTATTCTACCGAGTTGAGTTGTGATGTGGTTCATGCATGTTGTGTGCAGTCAGTTAAACTGTGCATTTGTTGTTGGCTAGTCGAATAGATGACGGTAGTATTAGTTAAATACTATCAGAATGAATTAGTGCCACCCTTCGGGGGTTTATTTGGTCTATGTTCGGGGGTGGCCATATTCATCAATTACACATTCTGGGTCCCGAGTGTCGTTCGATGTATAGTTAATGCATCGAGAGCTCTGGCCAGGTCTTAGGCATATAGGCAGTGGTGATAGGCTATACATAGTACCGTGGAGTATGAGTTAAATACTTCACATCGATGGAGAAGTCACTTAAACACTCTATCAGCTAGAGTCATCAGTCTAGCGGCGTTCGCTCTATTCTCTATGCTTTGATGTTAGCTTTGTGCCTTATGTTGTTGTGGATTGTGTGCTAATTGGTTTGTAAGTGTCCACGGTCTAGTGGTCGCATAAAGTCTAGGTTACATATTTGTGTCTGACTGAGATTGATAAAGACATGGTAAGTTTTGGTTGCATGTCGTGGCGTATATTGTCCCTCATGTTTACTGGTTTTACATTTCAATTGTTATTGATTGTTGGTTATATTCAATTGTTGCAAACATACTGGGAGAGCATCTAGTTAATCCCGACTGATTGTCGACCCCCATTCTCAGGTTGTTCATATTGCTGCTGTCTGGTTGATGCATGCTTGGGGAATGTGTGGAGCGAGCTTAATAAATTGTTTAGGAGTTTGTTTTTCTTTAAGAACCCTTGAATGTATTAATTTGGTTTCAGATTTAGTATCGATCCGGATTTGGTCAGGTGTTTCCGCCATCTAGACCTTGTAATCTTTGTTATATTTCTGATTTCTCATTTATAATACGTTTATCCCTTTGTTTTATAATCCGGGTTGTTACAATGATTTTCAGAGATGGTCAAAAATTTATCATAAGAAAGATAAACTTAAAAAATGGTAAAAAAAAAAAGTAAAAAGGAAAGAAAGAAAATAAGAAGTAAATGTTGAAGAATGATGAACACAAATACAATTGGACTTAAGTAAGAGGCCCTTAGGGGGCGAGCTATGTGGCGACCCAAGGGGCGCCGTTCTCAGACTAAAATTTGTTTTTGGCTCGATCTTTCCATGTTTGAATCGTGTTATACATTGCTCATGTTTGTTATGTCATAGAAAACATTAAAAACATGAAGTAAGTAAATGTTTTACACCCTCATACTTACATGTTCAGCTGCTAAAGAGAAATCTTGAAAAAGTGTATTCTTGCAAGTCGGAAAGCTCAATTTGAAAACAAAGTTTTTAAAATAGTGTTTCTTTTAGTGTTGATTAGGTGTAATTGGTCAAAAATGGTCGGTCAAATGTTTTTAATGCACGATGATGGTACCAAACAAAGTGTGTAAGGCTCCTGTTTTGGATCGGTAGGTCCAAAACACGCGTCGGTTTTTTACTTAAGAAGTCGAGATGTAGAATGTTAAGGGAGAGAGGGGGCAAACTCTCGTATACCTTAAAATGAGGCACAAAGAGGTGTATTTATAGAATATTGTGTGGTGTTGGTTGCTTGGAGTGGTTTTGGCGACGTGGCCTGGAAAGGGACTCTTCAGGCGCGAGGTATGCTGCGGTGGGAAGAACGTGTTGCCCTTTTCTCAAATTTGGATTTTCTCTTTTGTTATATCCTATGTTTTGTTGGTTGTGATTTGTGGTTTATACCAATATACTGTGTAACCTAGTATTTGGGTGTTATTTGGGGTGAATTTTTTGTGTGTTGGACTCGGGTTCGAATCGGGTTGAGTCATTTTGAGTTTGTTTTGGGCTCACCAAACAGCCGGACCGTAGTCCGTAAAACAGGGACACACCCGTGGTACCGAGCCCGGGCACTAACCGGACTCCTGCTAGACGTCGTGACACCACACGAGTTCCTCCATAACTCAAGCCATTAACGTGCACGTCCCTCTTGGAGTGGGAAGCTCGAAAAGGCAACCCAAGCGTAAGATGGTCTCCCAACTACCTTACATCGCCTCGACAACAATACAATACAATTATAACTCCACCACCAACCTCCAACATCCACCACATCTGCCAATCACCACATATATCACAATGTGAAACACAATGAATGTCAATTATGACTCTTTCACATTAACATGAACCACCAACATGACATAAATGCATGTGCTCACAAGCATATCGACTTTTCAAGTCACCATACCTCGTTATCATGTTATAATTCAACCTCAATAACATTATGAGACTAACAAAAGTTGTCAACTATCTTGTTATAATGCAACTTAAATGATAATGTGAGACCAACACTAATTATCCATTATCATGCCATAATGAAATCCCACCAATGTTATGAAACCAACATCAAATATCAAATAATCATGTTATAATGCAACAACATCAACAATGACATATGTACACGCTTATAATATTAAAACCGAGTAGGGAAACCCTAACTTTTAACAATTCTCCAAAGCTAGCAACAAGCACAAGTGCTCCACAACTAAGAACCAAGCAAACAAAACTGATCCCTTACACATCCGGCACCTACATAGCATGATTATCTATAATTACTACATGCTCAATCAAACAATTCATGCACATGCCTAGACTCATCCCGACTTGTAAATAATTCCAACTTTAAAGACTAAACTCGACTTTTATGACTTTCCAAAACAAAATAGCTTCTCTATAAACTCATAACTAATTTTAGAAACATCAAAACGATGCAAGGCCAATTGGATCGGGACCTTCAGACTTTTAGATACATATCATTAGCCATGATACTTTTTCAAATTCCAAATCTTGTAAGGGTATCTAGTCAGATTTCCAGCAACTGACAGAATTCGTCCCATAAAAACTATTTGCTTATAAAACGGATTTAAAAAATCATTCTTGAGTAAATCAAAATCATAAAATCATCTAAACTCTCCAAATTTAATGTATGAGAAATACCCATTATATATTAGACTCCTAAGTTAGGTTTTAGAACCATTTTCCACAATATAATCAAATTCGCAGACTTTTATCGACATGTTCATAAACAAATCACGTAAGACAAACCATAAGGAATATGGCTACCAAATTTGACAGGTATAAACTAGACTTGAAATAAACCCTAGTTTATAGTTATACTTTTTCGAGATAAACAATATAAGACCCCCAAATCAGTCGAGTAAACTACCCTACGAATATGTCAAATAGCTGAACTTCTAAATCTACAATTAAGCATATTAATCTTAGCCTTATGTGCTTAAGCATGACTCTACCTCTAATTACATGGATAATTAAGACTCAAAAGATTCAGAGTCTTAGAAGGATAGGGATACTTATATTATGGGTGAAGGGACTAGAAGACTCTAGATCTCTTGAGTTCTCTCCCTTCTCTCTCTATTTGTTTTCGGTGGGTTTGAATAATGAACAATGGAGGCTAGGGTTTTGAGACTTAGGATTATATAGTAGTTGGGCTTAAAAGGGAAAAAGAATAAGAAAGCCCACAATCTAAAATAAAGTAAGCCACATAAACCCCTTTCACTGAGCTAACTCGACCGAGTACAAAGATCCGTTCGGTCGAGTAAACCCAACTCATACTCGGTCACCAATACTCGGTTGAGTAGTGCTCACTCGGTCGAGTGTCGTCCCTCACTCGACCGAGTTCACAAACTAAAATCTAGGGTATTACAGCATAGGGTCAAAACGGATTAGTGCGAGCACCAATTTGGGATATGTGAAACTCAATATCAAGAAGTTGTCAAAATCCCGCTTAACCCGACCTTATTACAACAAATGAGCAAGTATAAATTCTTGAAATTAGTTACCCAAAATTAAAACAAACTTTGAAAACCCGACTCACTTAGAAAAACATCATATGCCCTTTATTTTGCAATAACTTTGAGTGAGGGGTGTTGCTCCAACTTTTTCATTTCTAAGATACTATATACATACCAAATATTTTTGTTCTTTTCAAATTTTTCTCTTTTCTCCTTTTCTTTTCTTTCCAAAAGCCTCTTATTCTATCACTTAGCCAAATTAAGAACCATTATTTCAACTCAAGTGGATTTAGATTGAATCCACTCAATTAGTGTTGGAGTATGTGTCCTCGACAATAATGCGATCACATTAGTAAATCTCATAATAAGAATACGTACAGGGATAATTCAATTATTTGGTCAA
>VHZZ01011109.1:45109-56188 GCA_009801015.1 Silene noctiflora | reverse complement strand
ATTAGTGTGACTAATCAGTATGTATATAAACCCTTCAGTTAACCACTGGGATTGGGTCACATGTTCGGTGGTCTTTACCATGGCTTCGCCTAAGCACTCTTACTGGGCTTCCTGATATCGATAAGACACGGTATATTATTTTACTGGGCTTGGATCGATCCATTTACATTTCACCTGACCGAATTCTCCGTTAGTATGGATGCCAATAGGTGATTCCTGCTGTCGAGGCCGTGCAGGGCCTTCCATTCGATGTCACCCGTGCCCGGTGCCAAACTTGGCTCCATTCTTGGCATCGCAGGACTATTTGGCCTCTTCATGAGCCTGCAGGTTCAACTTGGGTATCCCAATTCCCAATCATATCTAAATTGGACTACCAAAACTTCATTCGAGACTAGGAGAAGGTTGTATAAGGACGATGTTGTGGACTGGAAGAAACATGGAGAGGCTCTCGGGAATCGAGCATTCTTCACCAAACCGACTCTTCTTTCATCTGAGCCCGAGACTAGGGCTGACATGACTAATAGTGCTACTCCTAGGGGTTCGAGTGTGTGGAGTAGGCTTGGTGCTCGGCTAGACGACTGACCGACTTTAGCCGACCGACTGGGTCCTCGACCGAGTGCAAAAGCTAGACTGGGCCCGCGTGAAGAAAGTGTAGGTCCTCCAAAGAAATGGGCCAGAGTGATGATGGGTGAGACTTCGTCTCGTAGTGATGTGTTATAGGACTCAGCTAACGATAGGCAAAAGCTATAGTTTATTATCTATTATTATTACTATGTGGTTTTGCTTTCCTTTCTGATTGATTATTATGGGCTTAGCCCAGAATTTATTGAGATAAATAAAACAAATATTATTTTATTAGAAATTTCCTGTTTCTGCATTTGAAATTACATTATTTTTGTTGTACTCTTGTAAAGAGTTGCCTACGTATCTGCTTTTCAACAGAAACAAACCAAACCCGTAGTTCTTACAACTTATAATGCAGTGGCAACAAATGCCAAACTTTTGAAAACAAATTGACTCGAACACAATGAAATCCAAATATTATTTCATAACATTTGAGAATGAGGCCTTAAGGATAGTATTTATTAAATTGATACAAATTCGTTGGATTTGAGAAGCCATTCCCATCCTGATCAGTTCGTCGGAATGATCCTCCCGTCGGGATCTTTTTCACCAAGTAAAGGCCTGCCCAATTTGGTTTAAATTTACCCCATGGGTCCACTGGTAGTAAAGCACAAACTGACTTTAACACAAAATCTCCTTCCTTAATTCCTCGAGGTTTCACCATTTTGTTAAAAGCTATTTCTATCCTCTTCTGATAGAGCTGAACTTGGTATAATGCATTCAAACGCCGCTCATCCAACAGCACTAAGGAGTCATACCTAGCTTGGACCCAATCTACTTCAGGGACCTGGCTTTCAAGTAAGATTCTTAAGGATAGTACTTCTAACTCGATGGATTAGACTGCCTCTATCGCATAGACCAAGTAATACGGGGTTGCACCCGTGGCTATTCTGATCGATGTTCTGTATCCCCACAAAGTGAAGGGTATTTTCATTGGCCAATCCTTATAATTGTCAGACATTTTCTTTAAGATAGCCGTAATTGTCTTATTAGCGACCTCTACTACGCTTGATAAGGCTAAAGTCGTATCACTTATATCAAAGTAAACCTAAATTATACTAACAAAATAGCTAGTGATAAGTCAGGGTCGAATCCACGAGGAGGAGGTGTAATCTATTTGCTAAGTCTAAGTCTGTTTTAAAGGTAACAATTTCTGGAAGGATGTTTGTTTGATTAACTAAAACTAATTACAATAAAGTAAATAAGATGAAATCAATAATAAAGAGAAGTCTAGGGATCGAGTTCACTAGGTAGTCATTCAGGGGTAAGGTTTAATTCATTGACAAAACAAACCGTGTTGTTTAAGGTCATATGATCAGTCGACTCAAATATTCCCTTTAGATCTAAACTTAACATGTGGTCGCTATCATTAAGTCAGTATATTCAATTGTCGCAGCCTATACTAATCTTAACCCGGTCGGTGAAAATCCTAGTTTATGCATTACTAATTAATTAACTCTGATCAGTAATCAACTAATTAGATTCAGGACAATCAATTGCACAACAAGAAGAATCAATTTAACTATCAATTCATTAATTAAACCCCCTCTATCAACCTAGATTCCCATTTTCCCCATATTAGAGATTTAGCTACCTATACTATTAGAATTAACAACAATAAAATTGATAGGAGACATAACTAGAAACATGCAATAAGAACAAGGAAGCAATAATAAAAATAGATTCGATAATTAATGAAGAAAGATTAAAGTACCTTCACAAATTGTTGTAGAATAAATTCTAGATCTAAAAGCAATGCTAATAAACAATACTTATGAGTTTTAGGCATCTGAAATATATAAAAAGCATACCCTAATAATAATACCCGAGTTTGGTATTTATAATACAAATAAAACGTATTTTAGGAAATAACAGAAACTCTTCAGATTAGTGTAAACTCGATCGAGTTTCAGCATGAGTCAATACTCGATCGAGTAATAGCAAACTCAATCGAGTTCTTTGTCCTCTCAGCCCTTCTCGTGCAATCTTCATCACTTCTCATCTTCCGCCTTTCTAGATATGCATGTCATGCTACGTGTGTCACATCATGCCAATCTCCGTGGTGCTCCATTCCTGTATTTTGCTCCACAAATGCAGCATTCCTGCATTAAACACTGAAAAGCGGAAGTATCGACATTCTAATATAAATAGCATGTAAAATGACATGATTAGCACGAAAATTGTCTCAAAATAACTAAAGGGGAGGCATAAAAGTGTATACAAATATGACTCATCAAACTCCCCCAAACCAACTCTTTGCTTGTCCCTAAGCAAAGCACACAAAGTACAATAAGACAAACATACAAATGGTAAATGAATAACTCAGTGCTAACGTAAATGCACATACAAATCCCAAGCTATCCATATCTATAACAAAGTAATGACATAAGTGTACCAATAAAACAAATTCATCGGCACGGGTAATAGAAAACGCAGYTCAWGCCCAAGATTTATATGACRGTGTAATATAGACAAAACMAAATACCTTTCGMTCTTGCAAGACAAAATTCAGTCGGATTCTCGCGGATTCACTCATGCACTCATAAGTATATGTAAGGGTGAGTTATATGTAAGATAGAAAGAAATAWGAACACTCACTCGACTTATGAAACATGCATGGAATCTAATGTGATAAGAATTTCCCCAACTAATATGCATTCACAAAATAGACAAAAGTACATGTATYAAGGACAATAAAGATGGCAAATGGGCTAAAGGTATAGTTATGGTTTGTGCTAAAGACACGTTATGGATATGTGAGGCTAAGGCGGTAGTCACAACGCTAAAACCAAAACCAAATCTTCAATAAACAGCACAAATCAACCCAACTTAGAGAAATTATCTCAACTTTGACAATTCATGGGAGACAATAAACAACTCCCCATAAATGCATTAGGCTATAATAACTATCTTTTGTTCCCTTAATAAATAACAAATGAAGCATCTTTCTTTCGTGTTTTTCCATCTTTACTTTTTTTTTTGAATTCTTTTCTTGATTTTTTTTCTTTTTTTTCTTTTCTTTTTTCTTTTGCTTCATCATTTTTTTTCTTTTTCAACATAAGGGATACAACACAATTGCTGCAAAATATTCTACTATACCCACAAGACAAAATATCGTCCCAACCCAACCTTAGTAGTAAAATAAACATGAAAATTAAGCAACTGCGACTGTCCCGATAAGGTAGGCAAATTCTGGATTGTAGTTATTAAATGGGATATGAAATAGGCTACAATTATTCAAACGAGCTTAATATAATGAAATCAATTCAAAGGGTATAAAATCAAGTCAATTTGGCWATGTGAGGCTTATTTGAATGGTAAGAATCGCCTATCCACATGTACTTAGTCAAATGAATACAATAAAAGCATCAAGAAATTAATGTCACACTTATGCAAATTAATGTTACACATTCCACAAGGAGAAACAACACTCAAGCCTAAATAACAATGAGACCAGTTTATTAATGTTCCTGGCCTAGGAAGCTCTATARACCTCAGAATTTAAGTAGTTTACCTACCAAATTTTGTCCAATCTAATTAATATAAGGCATGTCAATTACCTTGTTCTTTGAGCTTTGTTTTCATAAGCTAACGGTCAAAACAATGTACATGGATAACTAATTTGGGATTCAAATGCAAAAACAATGCAAATTATCATCATTGAAATTAAAATACTAAGACTCAACCTAAAACAAACAATTAAAAACATATTTTTGGATTTTTGGATTTTTGGATTTTTTTAATATTATGGATTTCTGATTTTTTATAAAGCACACAACTGAAAGTAAATCACACAACATTAAATAAAGACTCTCCCCCAAACCTAAATGTCACAGTGTCCTCATTGTGAGCTAAACAACACATAAATCACAATATAACATATAACCATCAATCCTAAAGGACACTACTAACCAAGGCAAAATGAGGACATAGCTAAGATAATACAATGAAAGTGGATACAAAGGAAAGAGAATACCGGGTATAAGCGTAAAGGTTCCCCCAAACCAGCTGTAAAACAGGGGATAACATCAACCGACTACGCAAATCCCTTCACGAACAACCAACGATCAAGCCAGGACATGGATACTCGATCGAGTATTGGGGCACTCGATCGAGTTTACTCCATGTGGGCTCCTTTTCTTCTGTTAAATCAAACGTACACCTACAATATAGTCAAAACAAATTAGTGCACGTAATAGTAAATCAAAAGATCGTGCATGTGCTACGCAAAGACATGAGTAGCACCAAAATAAAGTGTAAACAAGGTTAAAAAGAAGTGAAAACTGTTCGGGCTCGTCTAATTCAAAGTCTAATATGAAATACGAGCATTTTTCTGCTTGGTCTTCTATTTCCCCAATAATGGGAAGATGATATGATGCCTCCTCCACCTCATGAACTACGGCAGGCGCCTCTCTGAATATTTCAGCTTCTAGAGCATCAAGTTCAGCTTCCAAGTCTTCACTTTCCTCAAGGTAATAAACTGTCTCAGGAGGAGGTTCATCTCCATAGACCAGTTTCTCTATCTCATCTACCTCCTTATTCCATGTTCCTAACGCAAAAACAGGGGCGTCAGATGGATTCCTGGCAAAGTAGGGAGAAAAGTAGTCATCAATACTATAATTGACAGTGTGAATCATATGACAAGAGGCCGACTGAGGATGTTTTAATGACTTTTCAAGAATGAATGTGATTTTATCATCCCTTATCCTCAGTGTAAGACTACCATCCCGAACATATATGACCGCTCCTGCAGTGTGGAGAAAAGGTCGTCCTAGGATGATAGGGACATTGGAGTCCTCAGCCATATCCATTACGATGTAGTCAACAGGAATAAAGTACTTCCCTTCTCTGACTGGCACATCTTCTAAGACACCCATAGGGCTCTTTAAAGATCTGTCGGCCATTTTTAGGGTCATAGTAGTGACAGGAAGTTGACTCATATTTAATTTCTTACAAATAGAGTACGGCATAACACTAACGCTAGCTCCTAAATCGCATAATGCTTTATCAATAGCTAAACTACCAATAGTACAAAAAATAGAAAAACTCCCTGGATCTTGTAACTTAGAAGGTGAGTTAGCTTGAAGGACAGCTGCGCATGTTTGAGTAAAAGCCACCGTCTCTATCTCATCAAAGAATCTCTTTTTTTTTGTCAAAATGTCCTTTAGGAACTTGGCATAAGCTGCCATTTGAGTGACCATCTCAGTAAAAGGTACACTCACTTGTAACCTCCGGATTACCTGCATGAACTTCCCGAACTGTGTATCAAGTTTATATTTCTGCAGTCGTTGGTGGAAAAGGTAGCGCAATCTTAACTGTCTCGGCTTCTTGTGATTTATTCGATGTTTTCAAAACACCGTCATCAAACAGAGGGGAAACTCGATCGAGTTTCAGCAGTATCAGCAACTGCTTCATCTTTTTCAGCAACAACATCCTCAGAACTAGAAACTCGATCGAGTTTATGATTACTCGATCGAGTTTCCTATTTCCCAGGAACTTTTTCGTCTTTTTCCTTACTCCGTGTTTCAACCGTGCTTTCTTCTTTCTCGTCATCGCTCGGCTCCAAATTACCCAATCCCTTAGGATGCATGTTGGGTATCACATATTCATCATTAGGCATCTCCGAACTTGCATAGGAAGTACCACTCCTTAAAGAAATAGCATTAATATGCTCATGTGCTTGTTTGACTAGTGGAGGGAGATTACCGGGTTGTTTCGATGGATGTTGGCTTGCCAACTGAGCCACTTGGGTGTCCAATATGTTGTTGTGAGCCATAAGTTCAGATATGAGGGCCACTTGCTTCTGTTAAGCCATAAGACTCTATTGCAACATAGCCTTCATCTCAGAAAGATCATTTCTTTGAGCTTGTTGAGGAGGTTGCAATGGCTGAAATTGTTGAGGTGGCCTTTGATAGTAACCCGGCTGATTACCCCTGTTCTGAGGCACAATATACGTGTTCTGCTGCGGATTTGAAGTAGATGCATTCTGCCTTCTGTCAGGGAAGAAGTTAGAATAGGGAGTACCTTGCCTGAATGACTGAAAGGCATGTACTTACTCAATTGTGCTCATGCATCTTGCCACAGTATGACCCTCAATTCCACATCTTTCACAAGACATCTCTCATTGGATCATGGCATGAATCATATGCTGCTTACCCAAGGATTGGGTAGTCTTCAATTCGGTTATCTGAGTCATTAAGGCCTCTAATTGTGCTGCAACCGCACTATCTGCACTTCCACCTCGAACACTCCCTCTTAGATTCCCATATGCAGCAGTGTGAGTGGCTATCTCATCTATCAAATTCCATGCATTATCATTCATTAGTGTTGTTTTGGAATCTCCCGTTGGCAGACGAGTCAAGTAAAGCCCGATTATCATCGTATAACCCATTGTAGAACTGATTGTATAAGAACCACTTCTGGAAGCCATGGTGTGGGACAAAATGGACCAATATTTTGAATCTAACCCGCGCTTCATTAAAGGCTTCAGTAGGCCCTTGTTTAAAGCTAGTGATTTGACCTCTCAGTGCATTAGTCTTCTGTGGAGGAAAGTACCTTTTGTAGAAGGCAAGGGCTAAAGATTTCCAATCAGTGATGCCCAAACCTTCCATGTCTAATCTTGTAACCACTCCGCAGCACCATCTTCTAGGGAGAAGGGAAAGAGAACTTGTTTCACCTGGTCCTGAGTCACCCCAGCAGTCAAGGGGATAGAACAACAGTATGTGAGGAACTCCTCCATGTGTTTTGCAGGATCTTCTCCAGGTAATATGGGTGAATCTCGAAGGTTCCCTTATCATTAGTAAGGAGCTTGAATCCCTTAGAAATTGAATCCAAGGTAGGCTCAAAGTGACTCGCAAGAGTCGACATTGTGACATAACAAGAATTTGCAGAAACTAATGTGTCCTCTTGCAAGGACTAATCTTCTGCGAAAGCAAAGTCCTCGTACTCTTTGTCAAGTGTACTTAAGTCTTCCACTTGACTGAATTCTCTTTGTAAGCTTCGTCTAAAACGGAAAGTCCTTTCTGGCTCGGGATCAAAAGGGACAATCTCCAACCTGTTGGACCTGGACATACACGAAACTAACAAGAAAATATAAAACTGTCTCAAGGAACTAAGGCTCCCTGAGACAAAAAGACAAAAATAAACAAAAGGAAACAAAAAATTGTTGCCTCTCCGGCAACGGCGCCAAATTTAATAAGGCTAAAGTCGTATCACCTATATCAAAGTAAACCTAAATTATACTAACAAAATAGCTAGTGATAAGTCAGGGTCAAATCCACGAGGAGGTGGTGTAATCTATTTGCTAAGTCTAAGTCTATCTTAAAGGTAACAATTTTTGGAAGGATGTTTGTTTGATCAACTAAAACTAATTACAATAAAGTAAATAAGATGAAATCAATAATAAAGAGAAGTCTAGGGATCAGGTTCAGTAGGTAGTCATTCAGGGGTAAGGTTTAATTCATTGACATAGCAAACCATATTATTTAAGGTCATATGATCGGTCGACTCAAATATTCCCTTCAGATCTAAACTTAACATGCGGTCGCTATCATTAAGTCAGTCTATTCAATTGTCGCAGCCTATACTAGTCTTAACCCGGTCGGTGAAAATCCTAGTTTATCCAATACTAATTAATTAACTCTGATCAGTAATCAACTAATAAGATTCAGGACAAACAATTGAACAACAACAAGAAGCAATTTAACTATCAATTCATTAATTAAACCCCCTCTATCAACCTAGATTCCCATTTACCCCATATTAGAGATTTAGCTACTCATACAATTAGAATTAACAACAATAAAATTGATAGGAGACATAACTAGAAACATGCAATAAGAACAAGGAAGAAATAATAAAAATAGATTCGATAATTAATGAAGAAAGATTAAAGTACCTTCACAAATTGTTGTAGAATGAGTTCTAGATCTAAAAGCAATGCTAATGAATAATACTTAAGAGTTTTAGGCGTCTGAAATATATAAAAAGAGTACCCTAATAATAATAATACCCGAGTTTGGTATTTATAATACAAATAAAACATATTTTAGGAAATAACGGAAACTCTTCAGATTAGTTTAAACTCGATCGTGTTTGGGAAACTTGATCGAGTTTCAGCATGAGTCAATACTCGATCGAGTAATAGCAAACTCGACCGAGTTCTTTTTCCTCTCAGCCCTTCTCGTGCAATCTTCATCACTTCTCATCTTCCGCCTTCCTAGATATGCATGCCATGCTACGTGTGTCACGTCATGCCAATCTCCGCGGTGCTCCATTCTAGTCTTTTGCTCCACAAATGCAAGATTCCTGCATTAAACACCGAAAAGCGGAAGTATCAACATTCTAATATAAATAGCATGTAAAATGACATGATTAGCACGAAAATCGTCTCAAAATAACTAAAGGGGACGAATAAAAGTGTATAAAAATATGACTCATCAGCGTCGTTTGTCTGTGGTCTGTATGGTGATGATTTATGGTGTTTGATTTTATACTTTTTAAGTATAACTTTAGTTTCAGCTTGAAAGTCGGTCCCATGGTCACTGATAAACTCGTGTGGCACCCCATATCGACAAATTATATCATTCTGAATGAATTGTGCTACTTGCTTTGCCTTTAGGTCTCTGTAAGACCTAGCTTCTACCCACTTCTTGAAGTAGTCAATTATAACAAGGATAAAATAATGTCCCCCCGATCCAGAGCGATTTACTTTTCCAATAATGTCAATTCCCCAGGTTAAAAAGGGCCAAGGTGATGTCATGATATATAACATAGATGGTGGTACATGCTGCACATTTGCGAATATCTGGCAATTGTGACAGTGTTTGACATAGTGTTGACAATCTGCTTCCATTGTAGTCGAGTAATGATAGGCTATCGCACACCTATGCAAAAATACCCCAAGTACAACAAAAGAATGTAGTATATAGGGGTCTAATTCCACAGAGACGCTACGAAATTTTCTATGCTAATGCTCGGTAGTCTTTTTATCCTAAGGTCACAAAATGATTGGTTGAAGTGAATGAATAAAAGCTATAAATAAAAAACAAAAGCTATATGAGATGTAAACAATAATATTAAAAAAATCTAGGGAAGTCGGTTCATACATGCAAATTAACATATGAATTGTTTATTAAATTAGCAAGCACAAATTATCATCTAAGCCAAAAGATGCCCAGCTTTCACTAGTACATAAATGCCTTTTGGCTACGGTTAAAAAGGGCTTTTGGCTACGGTTCCTCAACCGTAGTAAATCAAGGCGTTCCTATAGATCAAGTATTTTTGGCTACGGTCATGAACCGTAGCCTAAAGTCACTTTTGGCAACGGCTATTAAGATTTAACCGTAGCCTTATGTACATATAAGGCTACGGTTCTATTTTAACAACCGTAGCCGTTTCTCAACTAAAATTAAAAAAACAAAAATCATTTCAAAAAATATGTTTTTTTCGTAAATGAAAAGTCTTTTATTTAGATAATAATAATTAATTACAAAATCAATGTTTAAAATACAACCACCATTACAAATGAACATCAATACTTAAAGCTAAAAAAAATAAGCATATTCTACTCAGTTGGCTGAAGCTACAGATTTTCCTCGTGATCCAAGCAATTCAACATCATTTTACACATCAAGCGACTTTAGTGCTCTACAACACCTGCAAATTTGATACACAAAAACTAACCAGATGAGAATAATACATATAGTCAAAAATCGAATTATTTAACCAATATGAGATTCAAATCCTACAGAAAATGTTGCTGCGAATAGGGAGTGGGTGGAACACGGACATTTGACGGATATGAGAAGCCTTATTTAAATATATAGTTGAGACCCAGTTAATATTAATAAAAAAATTACATAATAAAGTAAAATAACGTACTGCAAGATTAAGAAGGTTAATATTAATAAAAAAAATTACATAATAAAGTAAAAATTTCGATTGACCCCTTGTCTAAGAGCACACTGAACACTCTAATAGACGCCATAGTTAGGAAACTAAGACAACATTCATCTCACATTACTAAAAACTTGCCCTATGATAGGTAGTTCCAGGAAAGCCATTAAACGAGGAGAATGGATGCCTGTGCAGAGAAGAGAAAATATCGTTCTAACAACCAACAGTCATCCAACAACGATCAACTCCGAAAGAAACTTCACTTAATGACAATACATTTTCATGGGATATCTGAAATATAAGGCTCACTTACCTCAGTTGCATTCTTTATTTTCTCTAGAGACTTTAAGGTTTGATAATCTGGAGAAAGATTGATCATGTCAGTAAATTCCAATATTAGAGAGAAATGCAAGAGTAGTTCTTATGATAAAATTGCAGTTAGCATGAATCATAATCTTTCAAATTTAGATAAGAAACTACTGGCCTAGGCAAATCATGGCATACGTGTCGAAAGTAGGGAAAGTCTCTAGCGCTGTAAGAGGAAAATATAACTCACAT